>PNEQ01046647.1:0-17837 GCA_003012365.1 Medauroidea extradentata | reverse complement strand
TAAAAGAAAGGTTAAATAAAAAAAATGCCGATATAAATTTTCTTCTTATTTTTTTTTTATCCGTTTCGGACTAACCTCACTGCTATCCGGGCATCAATATAATAGGCATCGCCTCTACATCAGCTCGCTGTGTTTTGCCATTTTTCTGCCTGCTAACTACTAGTAATAGCAACGGAGAAGAGTTACATCCCCGAATCAACAACCACATCGACGAAGACGACGTGAAGCAGACCCGTCACAGTACTCTAGCAGCATAATTTGAATGTTAAGGTCATCGCCTACCTGGGAGCCCTGGCATGAGAAAGTACAGGGACATACATGATCAATTATATTCTGTGTGGCGTAATACCTGTTGAACCTTCATGTATGCCATTGCTGGATTATTGTTCATATCTGTGAGAACCACACTGCTATAGGATTAATTAAGAAGTTTTTTCAATACTGTGAAAACTATGAAGAAATATTAACCGGTATACTCATCATTACAACACACTCAAAAACATCTTGATATAAAATTTCTGCTACATTTTTATTCCTGTAGCAATATTATTATTTTCTCAATGTTTAAAACTGTTTCTGTCCAAAAGCAGTATCATTAAAAAAAAGACTGAACACCACCGAATATAATTTCACTTGTAAATCCTATCCGCGCTCATTGAGAACAAATAATTATTTTCACGTCCAAAAACACTTTGAAACACTTAATTGGCTTTCCATATGTCCATGCCTGCACCAATTAATAATAATTAGGGACAAGATTATATGGTGTTATTTTTTGGTAAATTTGGTTTTTAAAATCAGACATTTCTGTGTTAAATGTACTTTCCAAAAACCATTAAATTAAATACGCTATGCTTATCTTTACTACAATAAATATAATGTAAATATTAAGCATATTCAAAAGGCATAAAACACTTAGCATTTCAAAAAACAATGATTTACTGAAATATAATTGAAAAAAGTATAAAGTTACCTTAAAGTCTTCAGGGACTGAAATATTTAAAACAGATAACAACTGTTAGTCTTCCAACTAGTATGCAAACCAATTGAGGCTATTTTACCATCAAAATTTTACACTAAAATCAAGCATATAAACCATAACCCCAAATCAGTGGACCCCAAAGCAAACTATAAAGATTTTAAATGCACTAAAATGCTACCATTCAATATTTAGTTTACTGTCTGATGAAATAAAAAAACTAGGTGTACGCGCCTATCGACGCCAGAAAAGAAACTACACCATACAATTGCTGCTGAAGTTTTGTTCAATCCATGTGCAAAAAGGGAGGGAGGGAAGAAAAACTCAGTGTCTATATGCAGTTTTTGCACGATGCAGTGTCACGGCGTGTAATGTCTACTGATGCTTCTGGAAAGAGTAGGTGGGGATGGTTGTGTTGTCATGACTGGGAGGGTGTTCTGTGATAGTACACTGAAACAAGTTAGGCTAGTCTCAAAATTACAACAAAACAAACACAGGTTGATTTCAAGCGTATAATTTGGATTTTCATTCCAACAGCTTTAAAAAAAATAACAATGACATTAACTGATTATTAAAAAAAAACATTGTTCAAGTTCGCCCACAACACTATTACAATACGCAAGTCTCTGCCCCTTCCTGACTACCCAGCAGCGCCCTTTACCAACATGGTAAGGAAAGAACCAGAAATAAATGCGTGAATCACAGCTCGGAAGGAGCAAACGAATTCAAAGGAAACTAACATTAACGAAACTCGAAAACCAACTTACCAAAGACACAATGATTGCCGTAGCGTTAAAAGGGCCGAGAGACAATGCAAATTAGAGCAACAACTAGCTGATACTGACCCACACCCGAGAGCAAGACGGCTGGGCTTACCAACGAGAAAAGGGGAAGGAGGGGGGGGGGGGCAGAGTCAAGGACAGGACACTAGCATCACTGAAGCTGTCCGAGGATAGCTGAAGCAAGTGGCAGCAGCGGAAAAGTTTAAACTCACACAGTCAAAGTTCTGACAGAATACAGTATTCACACAGCGTAGCACTACCACCAAGTTCATAGCCTCGGGGAATGGTCCACTATTAGTAGATACTAGATCCCATAAATCTTTTCAATTTGAATATGGGAGAAAACCCCACAACAAGGGAGGCAGTTATTTTAGAATGTCCAGCCCGGGCGCACACGTTTTTCCGTGAATGCAGATGGCACTTGGTTTGCTTGTGTACACGTACAGTTGTTACGGTATGGTATAAAGATGACATGGGTAAAACAAAGTATTTTTCACATAACACAGAATTTTAAAAAAAAGTGGTGAAACATACGAAGGAAACTAATAATTTAGAAGCAGCCCAAAAGGTTTCTGTCAATGAAAGTAATATGCGTCTTTGGCCGAAAAGTATAGAAAAACTTATGGTTGCAGAATCGTCCCGCATAGCTTGTAGGGGATGTAAGCATGGGAAGTATCCTGAACTGGAAGATGAGTTAACATTGTGCGAGAGAGAGTCGGTCGAAACCAATGCCCATTGGCTAGCTGGTATAAGGAAAGGAGGGAAGCCACGTATCTTCTGCCTCCTCCCTCCCCCTGCCTAGAGCAGTCTAGGCCCGGACGCTTGCGAGGCTATCTTTGGGGGGCGCTAGCTAGCCGGCTGCAACCACTGCCACCCACACACGAACGGTTCATATCTTACCTACACTACGACCCAGTATCAGTGTCTAGTAAACGCAAGAACGCAACTAGTTTTCTACGTTTCATTCGTAAGTGGCGAGTACTTCTTGGATGTGACGTGACCGCCCGTGGCTGTGTTTACTTACATTTTCTGTTCAAATTTACTTCGGGAAAATGTGAAAGTTTGCGACCTATAATTTTTTATTAGTACTGTTAAATACTGCATTGCTTCAGTTCTTTGTGGACACAATGCCACCGAAAATATCTCTTAGCATATGGGCGAAACAGTTTTCCAATGATGGGATAGTGAAACCTGGGGATGTTTTACTTTGCTGTTTTTGCAAAAATGTGATGCCGGTGACGTGAGACATTCTTAGAGCAAAGGGCCGTGAAATAGCTCATGAAGAAAGGAATCTCGTTGGTCCTGACGTCAACTAAGCAGACGTGGGAGGGTGGGTGGGTGGCTAGTGTAGGGTAGGTCTGGCAAAGGTGGCAACTTCAGCTTGCATGAACTGCCACTGATGTCACAGTGTCTGCATTCAACCAGTCCCCCTTCTCGCTCTTGACTTGCTTCCCATCCTCTTGTTTACTGCTACTGGTCTGCATCATTCTCTCCCTCCACCGTTTTCGCCTACTCCTCCTCCATCACTTGCCCACATGCTCCGTTCTAGAATTCTTCATCTTTCCCGCCGGCTGCCTCTTCCCACATGGCCTGAGCCTCGGCATACAGCATTCACCGTATCACATTATAAGGCCATACAATTTTATTTTACAATTCGAGGGGTTCAAAATTGCCATTCACACTATATGTGATGACGCATTATATGCGGAAAAATATGGTAAACTACAGAAAGAAACTTAATTTAGGATGCCAAGACAAAATTTGCAATATTTCGCATATTCAAATCGAAATCGTATTATTTTACATTATGATACCAATTTCGGTGTTATTTCGTTTTATCGTGATTCACAGTATAATCATATCCCTAATAATAATAAATATTGTATAAGCGAGTCCAAGAACCAGGGTTGTACACCCCAAACTGTAGACTTATGGCTGGACCCTACAATGAAGACCGACCCCGCTGGGAATCAAGTCCGGATCATCTTGGCGAGAAGCGAGTGCATTAGCCACTGTGACAACCAGGTAGGCAGTGCCCTTAAATGTTTAAATTTCAAACTTATTGAGTAAACCTTTGTACAGCCAATACAGAAGAATCAAACTGTTATGCTCCCTTATATTATTTAAGAAAATTTTAAATAGAGAGAGGGTCATAACTGATATTATTGAAAATTTTAAACCAGTTTTGAGTCTCCCACAAATCCTATATTTCTTACCATACTGTGTCATCTCTGGCAGGACAGTTACAACATTGCTACTTGTATATAAACTTATTTCATGCGTAGACAATTATTTAGAATAAAATTAGGTATACCATAGGAGAACATGACTAACCCTCTTCTTCAGCATAATAATGAATAAACACAATACAGTAGAACCTATAGAACCCTGATATAACATCCACACTTACAACATTGTCCTGGCTATAAAGCTTAGTCCACAAACATGTTTTTAAATAGAAAATTACCCTGTTATAAAATGTTCCCATATATTAAGTCTAAATTTCTTTGGTCCCTAAAGAAATGTTATAACAGGGTTTCACTGAATATCTTAGACTTTTAAAGTGCCCAAAGTCAATTTTCTTTTCCTACCAATGGCATTTAAAATCAGAGTAAAGTTAACCTAAGCAAAATTTGTTGTCCACAAATAGTGGGTGAGTGTGAGATTTTGGTTACTGCTTAACATCTAGGTCTTTAGCACTGGTGAGGGGTGACATAAGGCGAGTATAAAGTGGCGCCAGAACACGGGCAGTAGAAACGGGAAATCCTCGAGAAAACCTGGCAGCCAATGGCATCATACGGAACGATTCATATTTTTTTAACATTGCAAGAGACATTGTTTACGTTCACGATAATAAATGTCTTCTAAAAAGTCTGCAAGTAATATAAGTACGTATAATTGATAGATACAGTACTCTGGTTTCATCACGGGACTTTACAAAAAATAAACACGGACACCACTGAACTCTATCGCTAATAGCATTAATCGGTTGAGCACGCTACACTGTGGGGCATTCTGACGGAGACTGGAACCACTGTATGTGAATTACCTCCTGTACTGTCCACTGCCACGCTGTGTAATCTGGGTATCTAGTAAACTGCCAGGTTATGGTCTCTTGTCATGAGGAAGGTTATAGACACGCGCTTGTTACACAACACAGCACATCACTCACTCGCCACACGCACTCAACTCGTCACTTCTGCATCCGTAATTTTATTAATTTGAACTTTCCCCCTACCCCCCCACCCTCATCCTTAAAGATGGTTTAAGGCTACCTACAAAAAAATACAGATGTATATACTGCAGTTGGTGAAAATATTTTAAATAGTTTTAAATTACAATTTACATTCCATTTTATCAAAGTTAATTAATTTTTTGCTATATTTTTGTATACTTTCTTTTATAATGTACGTAAAACTCTTTCAATTTATCGCTGTTTTTGTTATTCTCAAGTTTATTAAATTGGGGATCTACTGCAAAAAAATTTTAGAAGATAAAAGCATGAAAGGGTACATGGGAGTCCTCTAAGACCAGCCACAAGTGTCATTTACGTCCATCGTGGTTTTAAAATGCATTCTGACTTTATGTATAAAATAATCCTTCTAAGTAATACACATACATACTTAAATAAAAATAAATAATACCTACGTAAACAGTTTTTCACTGCTAAGCAATTTGAGTTTCTCTTCTGCCTGGACACATGTCTCTGCAAACTCATGACAAATATCTAACTTCTCCAGGCAGTCCTTGCACAACTGTTTCGGTAGTTGGTCATCATATCGCACCTAATAAAGTAAACATGCAACACTTAGTCAAACATTCCACAGACTGTACAAAACTACAGATGACCTCACAACTACTTGGTAAACTGCAAATAGCCACTAGCTTGTACAGAACATTCTCAAGACTCAGACCAACTAAAAGACAATCTAATAAAAACAGGTAATGTACTGTAACTGAAGTTCTCTGTGTAAAAAATTTGTTTGGTTTCTTACTGTTAATAAAGTGTTTCAAAATCAAACTGTCTGATGAATAAACACAAAATTATTAGTGCAATATGCTGTAACAAAACAGCATTTTTAAAAGCATTATTTTAAAATTAAAATGGAAACAAACTCTCTGGTTATGCAAATGACTCTTCCAGGTGAGTGCACTCTTGTCTACGTCAATGACATTCTTGGGCAAGGGCACCACATTGCCACAACAATAAAATTCCCTAGTCAAGTGCACTTTTTCACCTTAAAAGAATGGTGGCCTAAGTTTGTGAACCTCAACTCTACTAGAGACAATGTGCCCAAGCAAGTGCACCATCAGAAGAATATCATTCACAAATTACGTACATACTTTCTAACAAATATATCTAACAATAGCTTTTTGCTCCTACAAATGGCTGCATTATTACGCCAATATAATGTTGACTACATATACTAGCAAGATGGCTGTAATATATAGCCTATCTACTGAAATGGTTATGAAAACATACTAAGAGCGTTAAAAAATATCTATAAGAAAACAAGTAAATGACATTAGTACTGTTCTACAGTATTGTACTGTACTACAGTATTGTAATAAAATTGAGAACTTTTTTTTGTAAAGTAATTTATTTTTATTATTTCAGATCAGGCTCAATGAAAGAAAGCTCGTGGCTGTGGGGAATGGGTCCTGGGTTTGATTCCTGGCTGGAGAAGAAAATTTAGTTATCTCCCCAGGTTCAGGACTGGGTGTCATGTTACTCCATCATCCTGCATAAGACAATGACGAACCAGCACAGTTTCCTTCTCGCCTAGCCAAGCATCAGGAGAACTGCCCTGAGGATCAAACTAACCTCCAGGCTGAATACCAATGATCTTTTCATTAGATCAGGCAAGTTCTTAGTATAAAAGAATATATTTTGGCACATATAAGCCTGTAGCAATACGAGTTAGTTAATGTGAGTTAATTATCTAGAAATAAGTACAGTAAATACACTCGCTATCAAATTCTTTGGTAAATTTGCTATGTTTTTACAATTCTTCCATAAAGCTGTTGTAAAATTATACACCTGTCTTCTGAATACAAGGTTACACAGCACAAGGTCATCATTCAGTAATGGCTAATGTCATGGACCAATTGAAGGCTGTTTTTGTGCAATGCTGTGCCAAGTGCTATTTTAGCCAAATCTTTTTGCTTCATGTAACCAAACAAAAGTGTTGTAAATGAAAAAGTAATTTTTATGAGTTCACATTTTTCTTCACAATTTTACATAGCATACAAATTTGAAGTACTTGAAATTTATTTTCATGGCCACAATTACACATACAACAGTACGAAGCAGCACACATGTGTTCACAAATGTGATCATAACAACATACGCTTGATTGCATGGTGAATACCAGGCCTTACATAACTGAGTTTTGGTTGCTAAGTGTGTTACCTGCTCATGGTTCAAGAACTACGACAAACCACTATAACTCCATTCAGCTCATTACACACAATGAAAGATCCATTATTTCATGTACTCTACGTAATGTATTACTATAACAAATAAAGCTATTAGTACCGTCCAAAACTAATGATAACCCATGTAAAGAATTCCTGAAGAAAAAAAAAAGCCAAATCAAAATACTAACATAAAATAACGAACTCACCAATTCTATACATTTAGATACTGATTTGGAACTTTTACGTCAAGTGGCTCTTTTACGGAAAGTAATCAACTGTACACTACTAAACTTGAATGGCTCTAAGAGATGTATTACTTTCAGTACGTGTGGCTAATGCCAAAGACACAACAAAACTAGCGCAACAATGGATTCACCCAGAATTACTCTTAAAGGTAATTGAAGAAAAGGAGTAAAGACAGGCATAAAATCTGGGAATGTATTGTTGTGCACAAGTTGACTATTTTTTAACTTCATGTTTAAAAACCAAAACATATAATTTTACACAAAATTCTAAAGTGCAGAAAAAAACCAGCAACTAATTAAGTTATATAATTTTGCACACATACAACGTACTCACAGTGACTGGCAGCGAGGTGTTGATCTTCTCCACGATGCGGGATGCTCTGCCACTTTCGCTGAAGATGTACACCATGTGATCCATTCCTCTGGCACAAAGACGGCACAACCGCCCAGGATGTTTAACATCCTCTGTAGGTATCTGGTTGAAATCTACAAATTAACATTGACATGAAATACAGACAACCAAGAAATTTCATTATGGTCACATGTAATAGTCATTCAACAGATACTTACCACTGTAGTGTGAAAGTTCGTTCTTTGTTCTCTCCTGGCCATCAAAATTTACAAGCTTACCCATTTCACTCTGAGCTTGCAAGATACACTCAACGGTCGAGATATTATCATTAACTTTAAAATCATCTTCATCAGACATCATTTTCTTTGATTTACACGACTGTAAAAAAGAACTTATATGTAAAAACACTGTCATTGTGACATTCTGAACCCATTCTTACTTGTAAACTAGTAGGCCTAGTATATCAAGGAACAAAATATAAATTCAGACCTAATTTCATGCCCAAGATATCTTGTAGTTACTTTCAAATTTGTACTGAAGTTACACTTTATTATTCATATAAATACCTCTGTTAGGTATATGGTATATGAATGTACTTAAATTTGTCTAGAAAAGTTGCTAAACAAAATTAATTAAAAATAACTTACTGTATATGTTAAATGATTGTAACTTTTTTAAAACATATGGCTTTATAATTTAAATTTTTTTAAAAAATTATGTTTAACCAAAAACGTCTAGAAACAAAATTACATTGTAGCATAAGTCACCATTGGCTAGTGGGTCGCCTTGAGGTACTACCATTGCTCTGTACTCAACTCAATTCATCCTCTCTAGAGCTCAAAGACCTCTCTATAAAACCCTGACAAAATATCTCCTCTCTATTCATAAGTCTTACATAATTCATACCAGTAAAAAACAGTGTAATTGAAACTAACTTACATATATAAACTACTTATGCAGACCTTTCATGCCAGTACGTCAAGACCTAAAATGTTAGAACAGAAACAGCACCAGAGCTCTGTTCAACGCGAATTCTTTTAAAATAAAAAAAGCTTAACACCAGCTAAAGTGCCTATGGAAGAAAGAGATAGCTCACACTATAAAACTCGTCTTTCCTGGAGCTTACCTCGTTTTGAGTTCCTTTTGTAGACTATTAGCGCTTTGTATTAAAAAGCAGTTACTAAAATTTAAGCGACATCTATTCAGTTGCATTACCATAAAGTTATTTACAACACTGGTACAGCTAATTTATTTTATGTTTAAATTATCTTTAAGCAAAGGATGAATTTTAAAATTTTAAACACAGCACATAGACATCATCAGAAATTAATATTTGATTCTACTCTCAAATATTTTCATTGGCATTTTTTTCTATTATTGAGACTTTGAAAAGGGCCATTTTACAGTCAGCAGCCCACATTCAGGTGTATTTTTCAAGACTACTGAAAAAGTGTATATCCATGCTGATGAATGCACTTTGTACATTTGATACAGTAGGCCTATGTAGTTTGTGACAAAGTTTTTATTTAAAAAAAATAATAAGTTTGGTAAGGTATCTATTTTAAATTAAAAGTAAAGTGTTACTAGTAATTTTATAATTTTATTTATATATATATATATATATATATACACACACACACATATATATATATATATATATATATATATATATATATATATATATATATATATATATATATATATATATATATAAGTTATGAGCCACAGAAATATTTAAAACCAATTTTTATGAACGATTTATTTTCTGTTTAAAGTTATAATATTGACAGTTGACATAAGACACATTAGTTGTGTAAGCAATGAATAATAACTTAGCTAACACCTTTCAGTTAATAAATTCACTATTTTCACTATTAGACAGCTTAATCTCCCAAAGCAACAATGCTACAGAGATTTAATTTGTCGGCTTCAGTTTTATAACGTCAGCTATTCGTACACCGTATATTACGAGCGTCTAATGAAAGAAAGTGGGGAAGCAGAGATTTGCTCATGTGGTCAATCTCATCTTGCCAATGACTATGGTATCACTGACAAAAAAAAATTTCTTCGCCCATGTTAGAAGATTATATAATAGGGCGACGAGAGGATGCTGCAGAAGAGAGAGGGAAAGAGCAGGGCACAATATTTTGTGCACGCCTAAAATGCTTCACATCTGACCATCGAACTACAAGCACCCCTTCTCCTTTGCAGTCAGCTTTCTATTTTTCTCTCACTCTCTGTTGCATGCCATGCGTGCAAACACAAGCTTGCTCCATCCTGCCTTTGGCAGCTTGCAGCTATCAGTGATCACTATATTACGTATTCCTCCTCCTCCACCCATACCAACACAACCACACTCAGGAGGGAAAGTGTGGCGGTGCAGTTAGGCAGACTGTTAGAAAGAGAGGGGAAGTGCTGACAAGGGACATTTTCAAGTTGCTTGCTTGAGATTACACCAAGGACTGAGAAGCAAAAAAGTACAACGCTCCTTTGAGCTGACACTACAAATTTCAGCTCTGTTTCAGTCACCACATTGAATTTTATTATTTTTGGCTTTCTTGAAATTATGAAGAAAAAATAATGTTAAATCTGTGATTATACCACAATTTCTATTTACTCAGTGCTTCAGTACGGCGACTGAGCTGATATACAATTAGATCACAATTAGTCACAGAAATTATGAATATAAAAAAAATTTACCTAACTGATTGCTACATAATTATATATTAAGAACTAAGTCGTAATGATGGTATTGTAACACAAGGGGGGTTATGCTCGCGTTTTCAGTCCCATGCGAGTTGGAAGCAGAGCGCTCGTTTTCATGACATAGAGATTGTTTTTTTTCATGGTTTCGGTTTTTTAGGTTAAAAGAGAATAATAATTTCTCCAAGACCTGAAAAAAAAACACTCGGCTTCCAAATCACATGCGACAGAAAACTCGAGCATAACCCCCAAGGTAAACAAACCACAGATTAAAGACTTTACCAGAATTTTAAAAAAAGCAAAAAAATTATTCAGTCTTAAGGAGCGAAGTTCACTCAGAAACTACTACACATAAAAGGAGCTAAGCTCTATATTACACACTGAAAATGTAAAAAGAGAGTGAGCTACAAGGGACGTGCTACTTTGAGTTACCTCCTTCAAGTCTCTGCTATTTGAGCATGTCCAAATACACTAACCTTGCATTCTGGTTATAGCCATTTCAATAATGTATTTTGCATATAAGCATGCACTGAAGGGTTGTTTGTGTTTCTATATCAGACACATGTACATGGAATAGTTAAATGCAGGGAGAAGAGTTGTACCTTTGGAGATTTGTACCTCTGGACAGTTCTATTTGAGCCTAAATAAGAAGGAATTTAAACTTTTTCTCCCTTTCATTTGTAGTGGCAGCACTGACAAGTTTTCAGTTGGAGGAAAACTATTCAAAGAGGTACAACATGGCCTAAACATTAATTGGGCCCTAATAATACTGATATGACTTTATAAAACACAAAAAACCAGTGAATGAATACAAATAAGATAACACAGTAACGGTAGACGATAAAAAAATGAAAACACAGATGAAAACAATGGTCTCTTTGTGACAAAACAAACTGTGACATTTCGGAGACTGCAATCTGTACCCGTATTTTGGCACACACACAGTCTGAGGAGCACCTGCAGACTGAGTATGGGCAATGGAAGACAAGGGGTTTAATTTAAATACACTGTATTTTATATTCTGTACAGCCTCTTGTATTGGCAGCAACAGAAAAGAAGGCATAGACTATATAACTCCTTGTTTTGCATTGCCCATACTCAGTCTGCTGGTGCTCCTCAGACTGTGTGTACGCCTGAAGACTGAGGATAGATTGCAGTCTCCGAAATGTCACAAGGAGACCATTGTGTATCATTGTTTTACTGTCTACAGTTACTTTGTTATTTGTATTTATTTGCTTTCCTCAAGGTGTCCATGCTTCTGCTGTGTCGTCTACAACTAGCTATTTTGTAGTTTGTTTTGTATTTTTTGTCTATTGTTTCGCACTTACTAATGGAATTCCTTTTGTGGAATAACAAGAGTTATTTTTTTGTTTGTTTTTTGGTGCTCGTTTATGCTGCTTTAATTTTTTATTGTAACTTACCGACTGAATTCCTTGCGGAGTTGCATATGTTTACCTATGTTTGCCAGCCCTTTTCATTGTTTACTTGTCTGTTCGTCTGTGTGCATTCTCTGGTTTTCTGCGAGACACCATTTGCTATAATAGAATATGTCCAAAATATTTCTCTCGTTTGTAACTTGTTCCCATTGCAAGAATCACTTAAAAATATCATACAATTTATAGGCGTCCTCCATGTCGCAAACAAGGTAAGACCTATATTTATTGGTATATGCCTATAATCAGTCGCTAACCCTCTTTGCAGTAAATGGCTTGTTTCACTCATGACATATTACATTCACAACAAGGCTTTACTACTCAGGAATACAAAGGGGATTGTATTTAGACAGTTTGCTGGTGTTTATAATGCACTGATACATACAGGAACATTATGGTCTAAGCGTTGGTAGCGTCTGGATGCTATTGCCTCTTAAAAGGGCACCAACATGAGTTTTCAGTATTCACTATTGCTACAGACTGGTGTTCCCTCTTCTCGTGTCCAGGGGGCCAATTAAATATCGCTACCTGCTATTTACACCGATACAGCACAACGCAAGTGCAGAGCAAGTTAAATGCTTCTTCTACGGCATCACATGAGTACATAATTCCAATGCAGCACAAGCAGATGTAAATTTTGCATTGCACCCATAAAAGGCGATATTTAATCGCCTCCCAGTACTGCAAGAACGCAGTGCACCACAAAGACTGTACTGGGAGTGGGAGCGCAGCATGTAATGAGGATAATGAAGAATCCCTATTAAGTTTTAAAACCTAACACTAACTTAATTTAGAACCGAGATTTTTGCACCACGAATACCTTAAATTTTGTTGTGAAGATAAGGGAAAATCAAACAAAATTCCTACAGAACTTGTTAATTACAAACATTTACACAGCCTTCAAATTATTTTTTCCCCTGAAGTATCCTGATATGAATTATTGAGATTTTCTCTGAAACAGAGGTCAGGTAACCTAACCTTACCTGTTATGTTAACTAACCTAAACCAACCTAATCTAACTTAACCTAACCTATCTTGATAGTGACACACACATAACAAAGGACGAACACGCACTGTTGCGCGATTGTGCAACGACTTGCTGGCTTACGCCAACTTCATCAGATGGCAGCTGCCTGATAAAGCTGACGTAAGCAAGCTACACATTGTGCAACCATGCACTCGCACAACAAATTTTCATCCCTTACACTTAATGTGTTTGTCACTATCAAGTAGTTCCTGCCTGTTAGTAGCCTCAACCCCCTCTGTCTACTTAATTAATTGTGAATATATTTACTCACTGTTGATCTAGCCTCCATTTTGAAAAACCAAAACTTATTTCACAAAAATTAAAATATAGTGTTGCCCCAATTCCTTTAACATCACTAATGGCTGGAAGGTCCCCTTCTATTTATCCTTTACCAAACTCGCTGCCAGTCTTTGTACATTCCAACTCTCACACCTTTATTTACTCATCAAGGCCCCACTCTGCTGCTGCATACTCTAAAATGACTGCAATATTATATAAATTTTCCTTCACTCCAATTATAACCCACTACAATACTGCCCCTAGTATTTATAATGCCCTTCTGCCTATTCAACCATAGTAACCCTGAAACAATATCACTAGGTTAAGGTTACTTATAGTTTTAGTGTTTTCTTCTTCTTCTTCTTCTTCCCCTTGCAATTGGGCCTCAGCCCTGTGGCAAGGATTTGCTTAACCTACCTCTTCTCAATTTTCCAATCCCATCAACCTTTTCCTAAACTCCCTCGCTCCCGTCACCTCAACCACCTCCCTCGCCAATTCATTCCAATCCTTCACCGTTCTCACCATCACAGTGTTTTTTCCTCTCTCTGTCCTCTTCCCAACTCTCTGTATCTTCCACTCATGATCACCTGAATATACCTCTCTGTATCTTGTCACCCAGTTGTGCCCACCCACCCCCCTCACCGCCTTAAACATCCTTACTAGCCGCTCCACTCTCCTCCTCTCCTGAGGTGTGCCCCACCCCAGTCCTCTCACCATTACTGATGGTCTGAAATCCTCCTCTCTCTCCCCCTGTGTCCTCCACTTATTTGTGACCCACCTAGCAGCCCTTCTCTGCACCTTTTCCACCTCTACCACTTCCCTTCCCACGTACAGGTCCCAGACTGCTGCCACATATTCCAAAATGGGCCTCACCATTGTTTTGTATCCCTTCTCTTTCACTTTGTTGTCTGTGCCCCTTAACGCCCTTCCCAGCAGGGCCAGTGCTCTTCTACCTTTACTTGTAACACACTTCACTTGCTCGCCCCATCTTAAGTCATCCTGAAGAATAACTCCCAAATATTTATATCTGTTCGCCTCTCCAATCTCCTCCCATCTATATGTCTCTTTGTCTACCTCTCTTTTCTGTGTAAATCTCAAAATTTTAGTTTTATTTACGTTAATTTTCATCTCATTTTCCTACATCCTCTGTTCCAATTTGTTTATGTCCTCCTGCAGACCCCCACCCTCTCCAATCATCTTGTACAATACACAGTCGTCTGCAAAAAGACGAACCCTACAATTCATGTTTATCCCCAAATCTCCCATCATAATTAATAAGAGGAGGGGTTATAGAACACTACCCTGTGGAACCCCTGATGTTACCCTTCCTTCCTCTGAGAGTGTGTCCCCTACTCGTACTCTCTGGGTTCCTCCTCTCAGATACTCGCCTACCCAGTTTACCACCATCTTATCCTCCAACAACTCATTCAGTTTTATCACTAATTTTACGTGTGGCACCTTGTCGAACGCCTTTTCAAAATCCACAAAACACGCATCTACCTGTTTCCTCCCATCCATAGCCTCCCCTATATCTTCAATCAATCCTGCCAACTGCATCTCACATGAGAACCCCTTTCTGAATCCATGTTGTCTATTGTCTATACTCCCGTTCTTCTCCATTACCCTCACAATATATTCACTCACCAGTCTCTCCATAACTTTTCCAACATTAGATGTTATGCTCACTGGTCTGTAACTGGCTGGGTTCATTTTCTCTCCCCCCCCCCCCCCTTGTAAATGGGAACCACTATTGCAGTCTTCAATTCTGCTGGCAACTTACCAAGTTCTAGTGATTTGCTAAAAAGTACCTGTAGGTATCTGCACACCTCTCCTTCCCCAAATCTTTAACATTACATTTAACATTTACGGAGTTTTTGGTACAACTGTGCTGTTTTCAGTAGATTATTTTCGAAAAGTACACATAAAAATTTTAAAAATTATATCTAACAAAATACATGTTCACTAAATACATAGATAGCAAGACTACCCTTTCTGGGCTACCCAACCGTCCGGCTCTACTGACCTCGGATGTGACTGAAAAGTCAGCTCAGAAGTACGTGTGAGAGACCTATTCGTTTCACAGAATACAGTATAGTACAGTAGCGCAAATTTATTCATTCGTAAAGTTTGTAAATAAATGTGTGTATGCTATAGTTATGTAATTAGTCAAAATTGTCATAGAGACTTGAATCAAGTTTTATTTTATTCAGTATTTCAATGTGAACTGTTTTATGTACAGGGAATAGCCCAATTAACTTGTTTCGATGTTAACTAAATTTCATACGTAATTGCCGGCCTACCAGTATCATGTATATAAAAGGAAGCTTGGAGAAAAGAGTTATGTTTTCACGCTGTAATAGCTACAGAGTGCACAGCGGGGTAGTGACAGAGTAGAGACTTGGAGAGAGAGGGTCAAACCAACCCTTTCCCCCCTTGAAGGCGCCCATAGCCGTTGCTTGTAGGCAGGGCTTAGATTGTCGTCATGCTGTGACAAAATATTAAACGTATGTAATTAATGGAAGTAAATTAATGAAAATTTAACAGTTTATGCTAGTAAATATAAATGTCAAATGTACTAATTTTCAAAATGATTGAATAAATGGTTTGCGTGTTGTTGAGGATACGATAAGTCATTGTGTCAGGAGGTCGCTGATTGGCTGGGAGTTGTCTCCATGAAGGAGAAGGGGAAGCTTTGTCGCTGTGCGAGGGGCAGGCACTCTTACCGCGGATGCCGGACGCGGGAGACGTCGGCTAGGCATCAGTTTTGTATACTATTGAATATAGATACTCTTGTCTCGGGTGCCGGACGCGGGAGACGTCGGCTAGGCATCTGTTTTGTATACTATTGAATATAGATACTCTTGTCTCGGGTGCCGGACGCGGGAGACGTCGACTAGGCATCAGTTTTATATATTATTGGATTAGAGACTCTTGTCGCGTGTGCCGAACGCGAAGGACGTCAGTGAGGCATCATTGTTTTTATTGTAGACACACCTACATAAAGTGACGCCTCGCGAATTTAAGAAGTCGGTGCGAAATTGATTTTATAGATTGGGCTATAAAATATCGGCTATGCTTGTATAGCATAAAAGGAGGTTTAATATTCAGTAATAGCGACTCCTGTACTCTGGCGCATCGGGTCCTAAACCCTACGTCACCAAATAAATACAATCAATCGTTTATTTATTTGACCTACTGCAAGTATAATACTAACTGTTTCCTCGAACAGTACCATTATCGTGCAGGTAAATACGAAAAGCAACGAATTAGTAGCAGAGATAAACGTTGCACAGTATAGTACTTGGTTTCTATCTCAATATCCAACCGAAGGTTTATTAGTTATCGTTCTCCTCCAACAAAATTGTACACACGTTTATATTATTTCGCCTGAATTACATAAAAATATAGCAAAATATATCAATGATGCCACATAACCTAACTTACGTCTACTTAGTTTTTGCTATATGACACCCTTTGCAAATGTTTCAGTCTCCAAAAATTTATAAATATTCCAAATACCACACATGCCGGAAAATATCTTGCATCCACGTAAATTCAAATAAGCGTATGTTTGTTTACTTTCACCCCTAAAAAGAACGTACGCAACGTTGCCAACACTTCAACAAAAAAATGTCCGTACAAAAATTTCATTAATTTTTTAAGTTTCCGGCCGGAATTATGCCATAATTACCATTTTTCTAACTAGTAGTAGCTAAATTTTGATGGTTTTAAGTGATTCGCAACTTCGTGTGATTTTCACCAACGGCGATTTTCGAATCAGGAAAAAACCGACATTGTAATGGCGGGCGGAGTAGACGACATGCGGCGTGTGCGCTATTATCGTGAAAGAAAATGATAAAGAACTATTTTGTGAAGAAAGGTGCTACAAGTGGTATCACGCTAAATGTGCCGGAATATCTGACAGAAGTTACGCAGTGCTTACAAAGAGTAAATTCCCTAATAGACAACATCAGAATCTTAATTAACAAATACAAGCTGGTGCCATCTTTTATAGACCATATATAAATTCATGAAATTAAAATGCCCACTAACCTACCATGCCTAGTCTCCCATAGCTTACTTGAAATACAGCTCACAATCTCGGGTTCACAAATTTAACGGGTGGAGTTGGAGGGGGGTGAAAGGAAGAAGTAAAATTATGGTATTAGCAAATGTAATGTCAACAGTCTGATTCTTACAAACATTTGATGTACCTGGCCCCTAGTAGTTAGCACTGTTGCAAGTAATATGGAAATTTAAATGTAATTAAAAATGTGTTTACTACTCTTGTTGTACATTTTCTGGTTAATAAAATAATATGCATGCCAAGTTTTAACAATTAGTACTAAGGGAATAAGTACTGCTTTGTGTTTTTGTCTCTCACTGTTTAATACAGTGTGAAAGTCACTATGTAACCACACACTGAAACTTATATAAAATAGTGTAAATGTTTTCACTTTAAAGATCATTAAGTGTATGTCTTTAGCAAGTATGTAATCTAATGTCTGATTTGTCCACTTAACTAGGCTCAAAAGAATTAATGTTTTGATGACAAGCTTTAGGAGTAAGTCAACAGTTTGAAAAACAGTGTATAGTATGTTGCTATAAGTAAAATT
>PNEQ01046642.1:0-24315 GCA_003012365.1 Medauroidea extradentata | reverse complement strand
CTGCACCTTAGCAAAGATGCATGTCTGCCAGTTCATTAAATGTGTAATTCATTTCGTTTAGTTGTACAAGCACTGCGAAGACATTGACGAACTAACGTTGCCAGACAAGTGACGTTTACTACTGCAGCTTGAACTGCTATCACACGAATACATGACAAATGGGTACGTCGGTGAATGGGGAATCTTAAGCGAACTGCGCCACTCGCTGCAACTACTCCGATTGCTAACTTCAGTACAGACATCTTGTGCATCACTTTACAGGCATTTGTCAGCCTCTGTGACCCTAAGTGTCCTATATCATTTTACTCGTCTCAACGTCCTCTACAACGCTACAGCAGGTTGTAAACGTTATTCAGGGACACCCTGTATAAACATATAGGCCTATATAAAAAGGATTACGAAAGCCGTCTACACTGAGTGAAAAATGACATGTGCCAGTATATCATCGTGGTTTATTGTAACGTACTGAGCTTTTGTCCTTCATGGCATTGTGACAAAAAAAATCCAAAACACGAAACGTTGTGGCTGAAGGTTAGTTCCTATCGATTCGCACGTACTTAGCTACTCAATAACATTGTTGTGTTTGTTAAATATGTATGCATAAAAACCTTTGCTTTTGCACCATTTTGAAATATATTTCAAATCTATTGTGTTTCGTTCAATATTGTGTTACTGCCAATGTCATACAATATGCTCTGAAATAAAGAGTTAGTTTCACCACTTTTGGTGCAAAAATTATTGTACACTACAACAAACGTTTTGTCCATTGCTCAGTATCGCTTGTTAACACAAAGGTTTTCGTAGAGTAACTGAGCAAATTTCCACGTATTGTATGCAACCTCATTATAAATACTTATTTCTTGGTAAACATTCCATTATTGGACAGGTGGGATGTTGTTGTAGTACATTATGATTAAAAAGCATGCATTTTACAATTACGTATATTGTACGGCATTACGTACCAGTTATAAGTTTTAAATTTTAAAATTCACCTAACAACTTGAAGGCGTATAGTAAAATATTTGTCGAGTAATGTTTACTCCCAAGTTTAACTGTGTTCACTGAATTGAAAATAACTTACCCCTCAATTTTTATATTTTGAGGTTGTCATTGTTTAAATTTTTTAAAGAAATGGGCTGATGTTTTAAATTGCACATAAACATTTTCTTAAAATTAATTTCTTTCATTTTGATTTTAAATTATATTTATTATTAATTTTTACACATATGTATATTCACGTATTTATTTAATTGTAATGCAGTAAAATTAATCAGTTTTGATCATGCAGTAGTGCTAATTTATTGTTTTCTTCTGTATGTTTTTATTTAATTCAACCTAAACTACATTTAACTTGTCAACGCGAATTAGTACAAAAGCAGAAATTCAGGTATCTTACACGCTATTTCTATTAAAGATTTAAAAACTTAACACCGTAGAGTGCTTACTGCAATAGAATTAACATTCTATTGCAAGCATGAAAGAAATACATTTACTACTTACGACTGGGAAAATGTTATTTGCCAGCAATTCGTCGATGAGGTTGTTATAGAAATCTATGCCAGCTTGGTTGACAACAGATGTGTCTCCTTTAGGCAGGATTCTAGGCCAGGCTATGGAGAATCGGAAGTAATTGAACTGCGAAAAATCATGAAATGATAATTAAATACACATTTCCTCAAAACAGTATATATGTCTGCTTAAAAGTCTAAAACTATTTGTACCCGAGGGTCGCAATATTTCTCGCGTCTCTTTTTATCTGAACTCTTAGTTTTGTATAGAGTTAGTGTCTATAAAATGATGATGACACACTTAAATAGCGTATTTTTCTTTCACTTATTTTCACCGTAATTCCCAGTGATGCAAAATTGTATGCTTTAAATAATATAATAAAACAATTATAACTGTTCACAACTAGAACAACAAGTTACCAGCGTAACAGATAAGCCTACTTTCCTCAAAGTGCACTGTTAAAAATTTCCGTGAATTTACGGACAATTTTACGGAAACGTCTGATTAATTAACGGAAACATGATTTTGTAACACAGCCATACATAATTATGTTTCATTAATTAAACATATGTCAAACTGCGAGAAGAAATTAAATAAATAACCGAACGCATTATTGCGCCTGCATCCTAAAGAAGTAACATGAATATACGAGTTTCCATAAGTGGAGCTAGTTGCCTTCCGTAAATTAACGGACACTTCTGGGGAATTTTTTGCCAGCACTTCGTAAAACAACGAAAATAAATTTTAACAGTGCCACCTAATGTTAGTGACAGTTTTTAGCAACTGTTATTTAGTTCTTCTTAGTAATATACTAAAAATTCCACTGACATTCGGTACCACTTGAAATACTCTCATGTACACCGTTATATATTTTAACAGAAATGTACCGTTAATAAACGGAAATAGTGTCCGTAAAAGTAAAATACGGAAATGTCTGCATTAAATATACACTACGGAATCATACGTAATGTCCATAAGTCTGCTGCGGACACTTACACGGAAAAAATCGAAAATGTATGGGTTAGAAAGCTGTAAATATCACGGATAGATTTTAATAACATCACCGGTAAATCTGCAAATCTGTATAAATGCAATCGTAGCATTATAGACATGTAAGTATGGCTCAGTTAGGGTGTGATGAAACTGTTTTACGGAAACTTCTGTTGGATTAGGAAATAAGTTTCCGTGAATTCACGGAGGTATCTGGAGAAATTTTTACCGGAAATTCCGTAAATCGACGGAGAAAATTTTTTACAGTGTGGGCGCAGATTAACCCTGAAAGTTAAAATCGTTTACATGCTTCTAGGAATATTAAATAATAGTATTAATTCAGGCAAACGAATAAATTAAATGTACAAAATGTAAGTCAGCTTACAAAGTAATATACTCGTACCCAGTTTGATAAAAGTAGGGAAAACATTTCCTGAAACGTCTTTCTGTCATGAAGATAAATATGGCCCCCATTTTCAAATATTACCAAAGGACGAATGAAATACACAAAAGTGCAGTCAACTGAGTAGTATATGGGTGCCAATATTAATGAACTTTGAAAATAATTTCCTCAAATACGTCATATTTTGTCAAAATAAAAAAAATAGCCGCCATTATAAAAATATGTACACATGGTTAACGAAATACCGTAGATCAAGCAAGTAAGCTAAGGGGTATATATATACAAAGTTTAATAAAATTGTTAAAAAAATATTTCCTCAGACATGTCAAATCATTCTAAATGTAAAACAGCTGACTATCAATAGCTAAATATTAATATAAAGTTCATGAAAACTGACTCAAAGCCCATTAAGGCCATCAAGTTTGATGAAATGCTGAAAAATATTTCCTTAGATCTGTGATACTATCCTAACTATATTAAAATGAACACAGGATCAATGAAATACACGCAAGACAGGTCAGCTTTGTATGTATTATGTGTGTAATAAGTTTGATTAAATTTAAAATCATGTTTCCTAAGATGTGTAATACTATACTAAAAATATGAAAATGGCCGCTATTGTGAAAATATAAAAACACAGGATGATCTAAATACACAAAAGTCGAGTCAGTTTTGTATTTTGTATGTGTACCAAATTTCATGAAATTCTAAAGTACGGTTCCATTTATATCTAGCTTCATCGAAAAATGTTCAGATGGCCGCCATTTTGAAAATATAAACGGAATGTAAACGAAATACGTGAAAGTCAAGTCAGGTTACTAAGATCTATACGTGTACAAAAATTCTGACGAAATTCGATCCTCTGGTTCAAATGTTTTAGGGGACGCACACATAGACACACTGACACACATATACACACAGACTCGCACACACACAGACAAAAAGGCGATCTCATAAGCCTACTTTTGCTTTGGTAATTTAGGCTGAAAATGGAAGACAATACATCAACTAATCAACAATCGCAACACTGAAGAACACAGTAGGTTTCCTAAGCTTGTCGGGAATTTGGAAGCTGACATTCGCTCCCAGAATGTAAGTTAGAAATAGTATGTGATGTCTAAATTGTATTGTTTCCTTTTTTAATTTTGTTAGTATTTCTGTGTTTTTTATTTTATTTTAATAGCCTTACACTTGACTCAGTTCATTGACAAATTTTTTCAGTGTGTTATTTATTTATAGTGTAAAATACAGCTAAACTCTGATCGTTTCCCACGCTCTTCAGGCCAGTTTTGGTTTTATGGAGCAACATATATTGTTGTGCTGGTGGTGTATCTCCAGAATACTTCGCATTAGAGGATATGATACGTGAATCAACACTGCGAAAGTTTCTTAAAATTTGCGTAAATTTTGAATGTCAAAACAGAAAGACAAAAGAAACCCCACAAAAACAGTTTTCACTATATTTGTGAGCTAGTGTTTCTCCCGAGTGTCGCATTGCTTTTACGTAGTTTCTTGCTCCAGGTTAGAAGTAACTTTTTGACTAGAAACGCATCAAACTAGCAACCAACTCAAAGTTGGTATAAGCTTTTGCATAGGATCGCTTCTTTTTCGATTGTTTTCATCGAATTTCAAATGCGTACATATTTGAGAAAGTGTTATACGTGTTTACTCGCGTGCAACATTTTCTCTTTATAATTCACACCCACTGCAAAAAAATATTTCCAAATAATTTATTTTTACTTGTCTAACCATGTTTTATGCCAGATCTGAATGGGTTAACAACCAGTCTTGCATGTTAATTTTTTGCTTCTCGGGTTTCAACAGTAAAAAATTTCGGCCTGACATGTACACTCAAGTCGAATTCGCTTACGTGCCCAATTGATAGAAACACGATTTTATGGTGAAAAGATGTTCGCACCATGTAATTGCAATGTCTTACGTGCACATCTGCAGCTCTGCTTTATGGTCAGTGATTGGATGTTTTAAATCTGACATGTCTTTCGGTTCGACTGGCGACTCACAGACGTATGGACTTACAACAGCCTTATACTGATTGGTGTAGTCAGATGATACACTTTTCTGAACAGAGAAACGGTGCCAATAACCAAGAAGCACAGATGCCGATGTTCACATAAGACGTTGAAACAAAAGTGTCAAAAAATCGATATACAGTGAAACCCCGGAAATCCGAAATCCCAGGAAATCCGAACGAGTCCGAACGAGTTCTTTTTGACAAACACACGAGTAGTCATAAAACAATTATGTATATATTCTATATTGTAACCGTATTTTAAATATTTAGTTGAAAATTAACAAAGAAGTACAGTCAGTATACATATCAACGTGTAAATGCTTCTGCATACTTACTTGTCATCCAGGATTGAAAAATGGCCTGCCTCCCCACCAACTGCTCACCAGTCAAGGTCACTTACTTCGCTCGTCGCGCGCTAAAAATCAGCCTGTCTCGCTCAACCGCTATACCGTAACGAGGGCTCGTTATTATGTTACACATAGTTTTCTGCTAATCCGAACTAATTGAAATCCTAACAGGCTACAATCGCAATTAGTTCGTATTTGAGGGGTTTCACTGTATAGTTTATTGGTCAACAACACAGACAGCAGCCAGTTACAAAATGAAGGTGCTCCAAAGTCGTACTGTTTTTTCAATGTCGTTTAGTTTTTCCAGCGTCGTCCAGTTTTTTTAAACTTTGTCCAGTTTATAATCACTCTGGTAAAGGCGTTGTTTATACCTGTGCTAGTTTTGTACTTGTACAGTACCTACCAGAAGTTTCCGTTTTTGAAACAAGTCATACGTAAGAGATTCGGCCATAGTAATCTGGATAATTGAAGGTAATTCAAGACGGAGAGTGTTAATTTTTCTTGTTCATAGTGCCTGAAAATATAAGTTGCTGTTGTATTTTCTGTTTGTCTGCAGAATTAAATAAAGTGTTAGTACTGCTATCGTGTAAATCGACTCCAAAATTTAATTTATTTAAATAATTAAAAAATCAACTGGACTCTTCATTGTGTATGCATTGTTCATTAAATTGTTATAGATTAATTACAAGTTTTATGATATTTCATATTAAAACAAACGAAATTTAGTCAGTTTTCAATGTAGCGTTACACTATTTTTCACTGTGATCATTTTAGCGGCCGAACTAATAAATACATTTTCGACTTACATTTGTATAAGCTAACACCACGCAAAATTAACATACTCCGTCCTAAATAATTCTGTATTTAAAGGGGTTATTTATATATTTGCATACAGTAATATAAAATGATGAATAAAAGGAACGTACTAGCATCATTACTCTGCAGTAACTTGTTCTAACAGGTAACCACTCACCCCCATCTTCTTGATGGCCTGTACATCCTCCTTGTACTTGTAGTAGAAGTCTGCAGCGACATCTGCATTGACACCACCCTCGATACATTCCGGGTGAGTGTGTATCAGCCTGTCCCAGATATTCTCTCCTTTACCTGACGTCAACAAGCAACAGCACATTACAATTGCGCGGTCATTGGTAAAATCTTAGCTTTGTCGTTGCGCTTATAGAATAACATGCTATCTTTCTCTAGAGGTTTGGTGGAAAATTCAACGCCATATGTGAATAAATTAAACGTTATGTTACTTAAATTTCATATCAGAGTACAGTTTGGACGTCAGACTACGACGTTTAACGTAGAATATTATCTTATTGTCATTTAAAATATATCTTTAATAACTTTTCAACAATAATAATTTTTAGCTTGTAACATTGAGATGCAATAATTAAAAAAAATTCGGCATTCCAACGTAAAATGTTAATTAAAGGACTCAAAAAAAAGTTTAATAGTCAACCTCGTTGGCATATGTGCAAATATAATATTGGAAATAAACTTAATAAGTAACAAAAAATTAAATTAAACCAAGAGGACGGTTTCTGAACCAGTACGCAGATATGGCTACTGGACTTTGTGAACCTTCACGGTCTCTGTTGTGAATCCTTGTATAGAGCCGTCATCGAAGTCAATGGGGATGCGCCACGTCAGCTATTTTCGACTTAAGTGCATGGGCCCAAGTTTCTCGGCTTTCGAGAGAATTATTTTTTTAAAAGCCATACGAGAGCCGATATCGTAAAATTGGTATGTAACTTTGTTGCAAATTGGTTTTACTATATAATGTAATTTTTCGAGACAAAGTGTACGAAGATTTTAGCTAATTTATCAATTAAAATGAAATTTAGTTAATTAAGCAATTAGCTACTATTTTGTTATCTCGACAAAATCAGACTTCATAGTTAAAAACAGTCATAACAAAGTTACGGAGCGATTTTACGAAATCGGCTCCCGTTTTTTTTTTTTTTTTTTTAATAATTATCGTCAAACATTTGTAGAAGCTCGGACCTGCACGCTTAAAAAGCGTGCCCAAGGTGTTTGATAGGCTTTTATCTGTTGCTTAACGTATTTTTGTCAAACCACATTTGGACGAGCCAGTCAAACTGCCAGGATGGTTCACAACTATGGACGTTGTCAGCCCCCTAACCAAAACACAGCTAATTCTCCGAGATATTTAATCAAAGTTGTAATATCGACACAAACTTGTAGTACAATCGGTTAAACATTTCAAAATATTTTATAATATTTCGCTTTCTCTTCACAATGGTCAGTCTTGCAATCCAAAGTGAATAACTATATCTTACTCTCATCTGACTTTATATATTATTTCAGTAAGAATCATGTTAGGTTCCCTGGAGGCCGAGCGGTCAAGAATACTCGCCTCCCAACATGGCGATCAAGGATTCAATCCCCGTCGTGATTGGTCTCGGATTTTTCGCATGTTACGGTCTTTGCCGTTGGTCGGCTGGTTTTCTCGAGGTACTCTCGTCCCCGCCCTTGCATTCGAAAACTGCACTATTTGTAGGATCTCTTTTACATGGCATCCTTCACGAATCTCTTATGGTTCAAGTTTGGGGTTGGCAATAAGCTACCACCCCAATCCGTAATTTGAACTTGATGTAAAAACGGTGCGAGGAATATCCTTGTAGCGTTGGCTGATCGTAGTTAAATATTAAAGAAAATAAGTATTACTTTAACAGAAAAATACTTCAGGAATTTTCTCCCAACCTCAAATATTGATTTGAAATAAGCACATTGTGTGAAAAATGGAATCGCTTTATTTGAGAAACCCACATGTCCACATTTTCCCAAATTTGACCTTTACGCATGGATCGTTTCGTCATCACTAGTTACACAGAATGCACATTAATACGCCACATGTTCGCACCTTTCTGGATTAAAAACGGTTGTAAGGCAGTTCGTGATAATGCAAATTCTACTGACGACAACCTCGTCTATAATAACGTATTTATTGTGACCTATGTTAGTTTTTTGAGTACATAACAATCAGCACACCTTGATTGTTACTTAGGTTGCCCGTGTTTGTATTAACAAATCACAGGAAACTGCAAATTAGCTGAAATGAAGAAATTCAGTAGGTCTTCTAAAGTGCTCACTTGTCGTGAACCGCCTATAGAAAATAATGGTTAATATGAGAAAGACCATATTTAGTGTCTCCTGAAAACTTTGCATTTATGGACATGTGGGGTTTCTTCAATGACTGATTCAATTCTCACAAGCATTATAACCACAACAATTAACAAATAGTACTGTACCACTTGTGTTCCATGCTCCTTCAACCTGGTAGGACGCAGAGGCCGTGCCAAAGAGAAACCCATCAGGAAACGTCAAGTTCCTTTCAGCCACACACGAGCCAACCAATGAGAACACTAGGACTGCTAAAGTGTTCATGGCGACGCAGAGAGCTTGTACCGACAACACGTATTCACTGCGTGAGACTCGTATCGAGTCCGCAGGAGATCTGCTCAAGTGTTTTGATTCCGCGAGCTTCAAGAGGCTTGGTTTTTTAACGCTAATTACTTCGTGATTGTGGTTATCACCACGATGCTATCAGTGCATTTTTTACATGGAATAAAACTAGTGATTTGTCAATTTTCGTGCCTTTGGAATTATCAATTTCCCCATATCACTCCAAGCTTTCACAAATATGTAAGTGCTGAAGAAAATTCACCAACTCGAATTAACTGAAGTATGAAATATTTTTATGCACATCATGACTCTTGGGCACAAACTATTATAATTATAAAGTATTTTCTTAAACTTTTTCATGTTATATTATACAGTTTTATAAATAGTTCTATCGTTTACCTTGAAAATATATTTTGACTTTCATATTATATTCCTTTTCTCGACGTAAAGAATAGGACTTCTTTTTGATACGTAGCGTGCAAGCGCAGCTATTGTGAAATATTCTACTGGTTGTCTACGTCCTTTGTCATCGAATGACAGTGAAAATTGAGGCTTTCGCCAATGAAATAGGACCAGCCGTACAATAATTATATTCCCATGCGCCAAGATTGTTATAATCGTTGTAAATGCGGTTTTGCCATAAAAACACAACTTTAGAAACAAAATAAATTTTTTTCTTTTCAGCCAATTTGTTAATTTTACCGCTTCTTAACGTAAAATTGCAGTTTATATAATAAAAATAAACACAATGTACAGAGTGAGTCTGAATTCGACCGATAATCTCTGTGGGGGAATTTCTTATGCAAAATAAGGTAGGGTTACATTTAACAGTTTGGCCAAAAGAGCATATTAAGGGCGTTACAACCACATGAAAATGGATGTACAGAATCGATTGTATAATAAACGCATCGGAAACCGCTTGAGATATCACAAAAACATAAGGATACATCTTGGAGGATAAGAAGGCCGGTTTCTTGATGACATTACATTGGTGCAAATCAACCCCCTTAGTAGAATAATGGGGTATGCGAGATTGTAATCGTATGGCGATACGTAACCGCAACGTTGTGTCGTGGTTTGATGCCGGCGTATGAATGAACGTGTGTTAAACATGAAAAAAGGTCGCCTTGATAAGACACCCTTAGAACAACCGTATCCTCAAAAACAGTGGTCGACGTATCTGGGGGTAGATTGGAGCGGCGTTACCTAAGCCTGCGTGGTTATGCAATTACTCAGGCATTGCTACAACACGGGTCGCGGCGGTCAGGCGGTCGCATTGCTTGCCACCCAGTCAATGTGGGTTCGATACTCGGTATGACACGTGTGTAAATAAAAAAAAACAATAGTCGCGTAAGTAAAACATCCTACGGTGAAGTGTGTCTACAAATCTACGACCATTAGTATGGCGACAGAAAGCGTGAAAGAAAATGTGAAGGGGGGAGGTTGTCGGTGTCGTAAGCCAATGCCTTTGCGAGTGTGCATCGTGCGTGGCAGTCCTCGTACACTCAGAATTGCGTGTTGTGGAGTCGAACGCGGTTCATGTGCCCTATTCGAACAGCGCTGGGACTCGTGTGAGTTGTGTACGTGTTCTTGAAGTAAGATATCGTGCTCTGCGTTGTTATGGAACGCTATTTGTGGCCTGAACTCACCGACATACGTATCATGTATGGCGAAACAGGGGCTAATGGACGTACAGCACAGCGCTTGCCATTGGAAGGAAGACAACGAATGTGGTTACAACATGATGGTGCCCCAGTACATCGAGTGCGTATCGTCCGCACGTACCTGCACGACAAATTTCCTGACCGATGCATTGACACTGGTGGACCCATTGTATGGCCTGCACGTTCACCCAATCTTAACCCGCTGAGAGCTGATGTGGAGCTATGTGTATGAGACCCAGATGCAAAGTGTAGAAGATCTCGTCGGGCGGATCGTCATTGCGGCTGGCAACATTACCGACACGCAAGGAGTCTTTAGACGAGTACGGCAAAACATGGTGCATCGCTGCGAACTGTGTGTGGAAAATGGAGGCAGTTGCATCGAGCCGTTATAGGTGTTTATGTGTGAATAAAGTTGAATGACACAGCGAACTTGTAAGCCTCTCATTTACCCCGCTGGAATCCTGTTATATATTTTTTCCTATTTTAGACATAAATTGTGACTAAATGTTGTTCTTATGAAATTTTTTTACCTCTCATAGTCTTTGCGTAAAGGCTCGTCAAAGTCAAAATTTGCGTTTTACTGTTCTGTGTACGGTACTAAAACCAACTAACGTACAAAACTGAAAATGTCACAGTGAATAACGATGTCGCGTAATACAATTTATCCTACATAAAAATAAAAAATATAAATTTTTTTTTATTTTAATAAATATACTGAAATTGGAAATAAGAATATCAAAAAATAAATATTATTTTAATACAAACACGTTTTATTTTGTGGTAAAATATATGACACCTTGTAGCCTAGGACACCTTTATTCAATGTGAATTTTTTCAGTTTGGTATTCCAGTTGGTTTTGTGTCGTAAATACAACCGTCACATGCAAATTTCAATTTTGACGAGCCACTGCGCGAAAGTTATGATAGTAACAAAAACTTCATAAGAAAAATTTTGTTATAATTTTGTCTAAAATAAGAAGAAAAAATATCTTACTAAAGGAATATAAAAATAATAGCACGATGAAGTAAATTGCTGTAGACGATGCCCTTAGACGTCATCAGACAATACACTACTCATTAAAAAAAATACCATCGCCATGATCAAGTTACCAATCATCCAATAACCAGAATCTGTCCATTTACAAAGTGGTTCCAGTGGTTTGAAAAAAATTCATAAATAATGCTGTAACTTGATACTACACAACACTTCCTTTAAATATTACAAAATATAAATTTTAACCACAAAAATCGTTGGCATTCTGCAAGTCTATGAACTTGTCAACGCCGTAATATTTTTTCGTACGTAACTATGCAACAAGACGTTGACATTTGTCTGGACACTTCACGGTCAAAACATCAGAGCGACTGGAGGTTAAGAACACGATGAAAAGAGTGAGAAGGTAGGGAAAATGTACAAGATCTTTCTAAATTCTTGTTTACCTCACTTCAGATGGCAAGCAATAAATGAGACGGTAAAATATGACCACTGCTAGTAAAGACGATTTGGTTTTACACAAAAATAATAGTCTGCAACTATGATCATTGTGACTGTACTAATTTTCGGGTAGTAAATGACATAATTTAAGCGACAGCATTTTTAAAATTCAGCTAATTATATTTGCAAATATTTTTCTTGCGCCATTTTGCTTGTTACTACCTAAATAACTGAAGGAACTATCCATTCTTTGAAGGATAAACCTATGAATTTCGCCAAAATTACTTTAGTCACCACCTTACAATTACGTAACGTGTACAAGTGTTGAACACACGTTTATTCTTCACGACTACCGCGCATGTGCAGATGTTAAGAGTGATAAGTGAACGTGATTTTGGTGGGAAACTCCGTTACTTAGTTCGAGAATACAAATAAGCAGTTATCACGTAAATTACACGCCCAGGTACTTTATCATTTCTACCTGAACAGATAAGCACGGTTCAAGTAAACAAATAAAATATATTTGTGTGATAACAGTAATAACTGCTATTGTTTTCGCGTTAGGAACGACCCAGATACAGATTATGGATGGGACATTCTGACTTACGATATCTGTAGAAATATCTCCAAGCAAATGCTGGGACTGTCCCTCACTACAGAAAATTGCAGAATCCTGCTTCGTTTTCTGTATACCTAAGCCGTTGGTATCGTCTCTAATGCCTTCATGACATGAAAAAACGACGTGCTTTGAAGACTTCGATAATTATGCCACTTCTAAGAAAACTGAATACATGATAGAGATGTTTTCCGAATTATAACTTTCTAGAGTTTAAAAGTGTCGTTCGGTCTCGTGTTCGGGATGGTCATAAGTCAGTCAACGTTTCAGTCAAACCCATGCAAGGAATTAGCTGGGCTCACTTTCTGGCCGCAAGTAAACTTCACTCAGATCAGTTTTCAGACGACTCGTTCTGAGTAACTACAATAATTTTGCCACATCCAAGTAATACATGATAGAGGCGTTTTCCGAAACATATCTTTCTAGAGTTTGAAAGTGTTGCTCGATCACGTATCCAGGATGGTCATAAGTTAGTCTACGTTGCGGTTAAACCCACCCAACGTATTAGCTGGGTTCTCTTTTCGGCCGCAAGTAAATTTCACTCGGATCAGTTTTCAGACGACTCGTTTTGAAAACTACTCTACACATGCTAACCTCGTGAATTTGGGTAAACACATTAAAATCACACTCAGTGTTTTAACAGTGCATATTACATAAAGCAACGATGAATATGCTATAGGTCATTCGGGAAAAAGCGAGTACTAAAAATGTTTACCTTTAAAAAATATCACTAACCTATACTGCATATAATTCAACGTTAACTATATCTGCCTTAATGTTTGTATGGTTGGCAGCGAAGTTACGCAATATAGTTCCGTGTGTTTTCCTGCTAAAATGTAACAATACAGACACAAAATCAACCGAAATCGACATAACTGTATGAAATAAAATTAATAAATAATTTTTATTAAACTGTACCGATTCATAATGACTGCAATAAATCTTCAACGCGCAAACATTAAGTGACGTGTTCAGGGAGGTTGGACATGTCCCATCGTTATCTATTACGCGCGGAAAGATACGAATTGGCTGAATATAGAACTTTATCTGTGTTATTTTTCTGTGCTCACTTTATCCCGAACCACCCATAGATCTACATGAAATTTCCAAGATTTCTGATGCATAAGAAAGGAAAACTAAAGCTACCCGAGATAATAAGAATTGTCAGCATTATGAGTAACGTATTTTACTGGACTAATAGATTTCAGATTAATGGCTGACTGGTTGCAAAATTTTAATTATTTTATAATTTTTATATTTGTACGAGAAATGGTTTGTTTTACAGACATACGTTGTGACTGTTTTTACAGTAATGTAAATATTTTTATCTTTCGTATAGGGTTTATATGGTGATGCGTCTAACCCAAAATTGGCATAAAACTGTTTATTTAGACGAAAGGAAAACCGACTGACTAACAGAAATGAAATAATTCTCACTGAAGAGCAGTGTTATATCCTGTGTTAATAACTGTATAAAACCGAACGGAAAGTTTATGTGTTTTTTTAACTATCGGAAAAATGTCGATTTTTTCAAAATTCAGTAATTTTTAAAAAATGCAAATAATGTTCGATGATGTTTTATTAATAACTTCGCATTGCCGTGACATCGTTCTTACTTGTGAATTATTTGTAAGTTGATTTTTGTTTTTTGTGTAAAATATTTGTATGCAATATTTGGGCTTTGATATAACATTAAACAAAAACTACGAAAACCAGACAATTTTAATTTCTCTAAATAGTAGTCACAATATTTGTTCATAAAACATACCGTAACGTGTACAAATATAAAACTTATAAATAAAAGAAATTAAAATTTAGCAAGACATCAACCCCACCCCCCTCCACAACAAATTAATTATTTCTGATACTGAAAGAAAAGGAGGAGGAAATGAATAGGACTCCAGTAAAAAAAACCCTCCCCAAAGCATAAATTTGCAGTGATCCCACCAACCGAACTGTGATCGTCATCGTGGAAGGTGAATCGTTCTGGAACGTCAACACAATAAACCTAACTGAAAATGCTGTAAGATAGGCTATATGGTTCGTTATCTCTCCTCAGACACCGTTACAATAGTTATGGAAAGTAGAAAGAGACCTCTGATGTCGTGGAAGGAGTATGTGACGATTCTAGCGTGGCCACTAAACATACCGTGCTATGGAAATGAAAGTGTTGTGGGAAAATGTACGTGGAAGGGGTTGGGAAGGGTGAAGGGTGTGAGATGTGTTTTGACGTGTGAGAGCGAATGAGGTCGTAGTTGAGGGGGAAGCACACACAAGAGGTCAGCGGGTCAAGTTACCTGCCCATTATCAGCTGACACCGCGGGGCGGGCTGACCTCGTGGGAAAGCCCTTTGATCGGAGCCGCCGTGCCGCGCTAGGCTCCGTCGTATAGAAGCAGTGCGCGCGCAGTCACTGAAGTGAGTGAGTGAGTGAGATATTTTGTACAGCGCTTAACATCGAGGTCTTTAGCGCTGGTGGGGGATGACATGAGGTGAGTATGGAGCAGCGCCGGAATGAATGGGCGGGGGAAACGGGAGATCCCCGAGAAAACCCGCCGACCAGCGTAATCGTCCGGCACGATTCCCATATGCGAAAATCCGGGGACTGACCCCGCTGGGAATCAACCCGGTTCGCCTTGGGGGTAGGCGCTCGACCACCGCGGCCCCCTTCAGTCACTGAAGACCCGTGCAACAAGCTGTGACACATATCTCAACTAACACATCTCCTCCGTTACAGTTCCATTAAGTAACCACCTACATATAACTGTTCAGAAGATCAGAAGCGACGAAGCTATAAGGGCAACCTTGAAGCGAGTATAAAACGCCGACGCGTCACCACTACGAGCCAAGTGCAGAACAATAGCGATTACATTTATGGAATTTTATGTTGTGTGTGTATCCTATTGACTAAAGTATACTCAGTTTATTTATGTTTTTTCCCATTATCTTTAGTTTTATTTGACAGTCATCTACATCGCAATGGATTATGTCCTAGAAAGTAAATCCAGTCGTGCACTCCCATTGCGCAGTTCTTTCAAAGATCGATAGCGTGTAATATTCACGACGATCCAATTTTGCTATAGGACTCTAAGCGGTGAACATAAATGACTTTACGGGCGAACGTCTGTAGCAAAGTTCAGTGCCCGATTCTATCGGAGTTTCGCATGCAACCTCTTAGTACGTTTCGTAGTACATCATTCTGAAAATGCCGTTTTCAGCTACCTTAAGGGCTTCGGAACAGTGTTTTTAGTGAGCATGGTGTCTTAAGGGCGTTCAAGTGGAGAAAAACTCAGAATTTTATAATTGTATGAAATTGTATTGGTTTTTTATATGTTAACCAGTTTACTCATTACGCCATTTCGAAGTCACAATTTGCTAGATTTTCTATAAACACCCTCCAAATAGCAATTAATGAATTGCCATTAAATAATAAACAGGGAAACTACTTGTCACTGACTATGGTTAGAAGCATATAAATATCCACAACTCAACATTTTGTAATTTAAAAAATTCTAAAAGTTGCAGGAAAATTCCTAATTTCGAAATTTAAAAAATATACAAAACATTTTTGTAATAAGTTTCTGTATACATTAAGCTGTAGCCCGTGATATGTTTTATTTTGTATTATTTCGTTTCATTGCGTTCATTGGTTTGCAGAGGTGTATGAATTAAAACCATTCAAATTACAACTTTGAATTGCTATTGTCGGAAAACTTGCTGAGCTTATTTTTTTTTGTAAGAGGGAAATGAACATCCAAGTAGCATACATAAAACTAACACTGTTTCATTCAAACAAAAAATTGTGATTTTTCACCTCTTGAACACCCTTAAGATGTGTGTTCACCAAAATGTTTAAGTCAGCTGCTTTTGCCTCGTGGTATAAAACCAGTTCATGAAAATTTGGACTTGCCGTTAGACAAGAACTACGAAAGCTAAAAAACTTGTGCAGGAAAATATAGTCGCAAGCATGTCTACAAAACAATTTATATCTCGTACAAATATAAAAATTATTAAAACAATTAAAATTTTCGTGAATTTATCCTTTAACAATGACATTCCGTTTTTGTTCAAAGTAATTTTTATTTTTGTACATTGGCACCATGAGGACATGTGAAATAGTTTTGTAAACAAAGTTTTTCCTTACATATTAGAAAATGCAATCAAAATATAGTTATTATTGTATATAAATGGGTAACTCTACATAAAGAGTGAGACCCCACCTTAAAGTTCGAAATTTTTTCAAAATAGGACCATACATTACAGTGTGTATACCTTACCGTATGTATTACAGCACACACAACATGTTACAACAGTTTTAGAATGATTTAAAAAGTAGTGAGTGAGTACTGACACCAGTTATTTGCCATTGTTAATACAGTAAAACGTTTGTCACAATATTTTTACTACGCAAAGAGAAAAATATGTGTAGTTTTTTCATTAATATCTAGAACCTTACGCTGTCGACTAGGCTACTAAAATAATTAATTTCCAGTGTTCACTTAATAGTAAACAAATTGTTGGAACTACTGTACTATATTTTGTGCGAGATAATACGTACCGTGAGATAGATTTCCTTCGCTAAGTTAACTACTCACGTTCAACAAATTTCGGCTTTCAAGAAGTTGTAATACGTAAATCGCCATTACTAGGTTACATTTGACTACAGTAAGATTGTGCGTTACTTAACTTCATTCAGGCAGCAATATTACAAATTCTGCCAAAAAGATCTTCAGAGAAGACTTCTCTGGCGAATTAGCAAGATATTCCCGTACTCATGCGCTACGTATTACGGAGGTGTCAAGGACACACATGTGAACTTTATTTGGTTAACAAACGCTGGTGATAAATAGCGACCTCTACTTTGCGTGAAAACATTTCTACACCAATTTGCTTCAATATATTTCGTGCTCAGCTACAGTCATGTTTGTAATTGGCACAGTGTCTCTGTGGAAAGACATTTCTTTTTAACAGTACCAATCAGAATAAAATAAGGTTACTGCGATGCCATCTGTATTTGAACTGCAGTAAATGTTAAGACACGTGAGAGTTAAAAACGTGCAATCACTGACAATGATGCAGAGTTGCACTGATGCGTATATGCTCATAAGGCTTTGAAAAAAACTGGCGCAGAACATTTTTAACTAAAGATACGGGTACCTTGGGATATCCTATGCATATTTCAATTAGCTAGTTTAAATTTATCGAAAATATATTTAACGGTCAAACACTGGATTTTCCCCTTCTGTCCAATGAAACGTATGCTGTGAAATGAAACCAGCAAAGACATATCTACAGTGATAAAGAAGTCATTCCCGATTGAAAATTTGTAAGTTATCATAAAGTGTTAAGTATAGCTATCCGCAGCATTTTCTTGGAATTTATGGGTTCTTAAGTCAATAAGGGTGTATAAATGCAATAAAATTATAATTTTATATTTATATGAAATAATGTAAGTTTTGTAGACGATACTTGTGAGTACAGTTTCTTCTTACGAAACAATTTTAACTCGCATAGTTTTCTTATAACGGTGTGTCAAAGTAAAAATTGGCATGTTCTGCTGCCATGCAAATAGTGAAATCAAATTGACTTGCGTAAGTGAAATAACTCACTGTGAAATAACATGCCACGGGCTACGTAATAAAACATTTTTTAAAATCCCGTGTAAAAATGTTTTGAATTTTCAACTTTTTTCCTGTATTTTTGCGATTTTTCAAATTCTAAATGTTACGTTATGGTATTTTAAGTACTTTATTGCACAACTAATGGAATGGAATGTCACAGTGAATTGTTTTATTAAAGTAGGTCAGTTGGTTTTCACTATTTGCGTGGCAGCAGAACTAGCAAATTTTGACTTTGTCGCACCGTTATGAGAAAACTATGACAGCTAAAATTGTTTTGTAAGAGTAAATTGTACTCACAAGTATCGTCTACAAAACTAACACTATTTCATAAAGATATAAAATTATTATTTTATCGCACTGAAACACACTTAAGGAAACTCCCTCGACTGTATTGAGGAATTTGTTCAGCTTCGCCCTATTGCTCTATGATATGGCCAAGTGTTTTCATCCATGAGTTGCAGTGTGCACAAATACTCAGTGTTTGTACGCATATGTGTTTAAAAGTTCTATGTGATAATATCTTATATTTCTCTCATAATCTATTTGATTTGAACGAAGACTGTACTAACTTTAATTAAATTATTCAATAAACTTTCTTATTTTAGCAATAAATATATTCGAATACAATAGTTCTGCAAGTAATAACACAAACTAGTTTTACTCAACTGATGAATTGTTTGTTCCGTGTTATTGATACGCTCTAAAGTGCTTACAAGCGTTATTTTTTTATACAATTCGAGAGTTCATTAACCTCTTGTAAATGAAACTCAAAAATAACAATTACTTGGTGGCAATATTTACATATAAAGTTAAACAACTTTTGTTATTATTTTTTTATTTGCATTAATCAATTAAAGAAAATTATTTAGTGTCAACACAAAGATTGGGGAGGGGGTGTACAACTTTTTGTCATAACCAGTATGCCCTCTTAATTAATCCATAACTTCGTATTACAAGAGTACTTTTTATGTCCAATGCGAACAATCGAAATGGCCTGCTGATTAAAAAGTCTTAAATTATAGAGCAAGTGGAATTGGACCAATTGCCAGTAAGAATATAGTTTTAAAGATAAATTTAGTTTGAGCGAAAGTAGGAAAAAGTATCTCGCATCTTTTAACACAGTTTCCATAATTTTAAATTTCTACAGTTATTTAAATGAAGTACACTTGACGCTGTGCGAGCTATGCCTATCGCTTCTCAATAATTGCATCAAATACTTATTTTTGATGATACAAGAAAACAACTTTTCCTTGCAAAAAACACATTTTATTGGTTTAACTGGTAATGAATTTATTAAACAAAAACTCGTTTCGAAGAAAGAGAAGGTTTTACATTCGTCGGTCGAGGTCAAAGCAAAATAAGAAATCTTTTCTTGATCTCAGAGCTGCCTACTGTCGAAACTGTTTCTTCCTACTTATTAGTTATGGCCGTGTGCTAGATAAGATCTAAACCAGCTGCCAGTAATTTCTACAGTGGCGTGTCAACAATAGGACTTACGGAATTAACGGGTGAGAGGGCGGGGCACTTACGCCCCTCTTCGATCACGCCAGGGTTGGCCAAAAATGTGAGAATATAGCGTTTCGATTTCGTTTCTTTCCCCCGTGGGAACTTTCGCTTTTCACACCTTGGTAGCATATATTTTAACTTCTCTATATCTCGATGACATAGTTAAGGCGTACATTTTTGTAATATAAAACAATGCAAAAATGCACTAAATTGGTTCGTGCCATACAGAAAACTTAAGATGCAAATTTCTCCCACACTTCGGGCTTCGTTCTACTGATGTGAAATTGCCATAGGTTATTCTCAAGGTATTTCCATAAGTTGGTCTGAAATATTTGTTTATTGTTCTTCAAAACAACTGAATCTAGATGAACTACAAACTTTCATTTAATACACGAAATTGTTTAAGAAAACTTATAAACAAGAATTGTGTACCTACAGCACGAAATAATAAAGCTCGGCTTCAGTCGCCATACTGAATTTTATTACTTTTCACTTTTTTTTTCAAATTACAGTAAGGAAAATGTTAAATATGTGATTATACCGTAAATTATGTTTACTTTGTGCTACAGTACATACATTGAGATTGAGCTTATATATAATTACGCCGCAATCTGTGTGGCAAATTATTTATATTCGTTATTTGCCCGACAAATTGCGACCTGACTATACCTTACTAGTTCAATTGTTATGCTTGTACTGTAGCACAAAGTAAATAGAATTTGCGTCGCATATTTAACATTTTTTTTTAAATTAGAATTTCTAAAAAGCGAAAAATAATAAAATCCAATATGGCGGCTGAAACCAAGCCTTAAGATTCATATCCCTTAAAAAATCATTAGACGAAGCTCTTTCTAGACTTATGCCTTTCTCCTTACGCAAAATAGTAAAACATTTCATTGTTCGAGTTTTCTAATTAAATAATACATTATATTTTCAGCGAGGAATATCGTAACTGTGGCCAGCCGACAATCCAAACTATAGCCAGCCAGATATGGAGTTTTTGTGATTGTCATTTGTCACAAACAAGAAAGCAAAGTTTATTTTGAAAATGTGAGCTAAGGATTTGTATTGTTAAAGAGATGCGAATAATAATATTAAGATTTTGAAGAAACTCACTAACCATATCATTGTTAAAGTACATTCAGAATAAAATAATCAGAAGTGATTGTTTTGTTACAGTCTTTCGTTTTCAGGAAGTAAAAAAATAAAACATGAAAGTGAATTGTTTGAAACTTTAGGCGTTTGTAAGCAAGTAAACTACTTCGAGGCATGTTGCGTCATGTGCACAAAGGGCAGCGGTTGTTACAGTTGCGAGAGCACTCCCCTCCCACCAAGGCGATACGAGTTCGATTCCCTGTGGAATCAGTCCCTGGATTCTCCAATGTGAACAATTTGCCGGACGATGCCGCTGATAGGTAGGATTTCTCGGGGATATTCCGTTTCCCCAACCCCTTCGTTCTGGCGCTGCTTCCTACCGACATCATGTCACTCTTCACCAGCGCTAAAGACCTAGATGTTAAGTGCTGATTAAAATATCTTCACTTCACTCGTATGTACAGTACAATAAAGGCTGTGTTGCCTTATTTAATGTCTATCGTTAGTGACAAGTAGAGCCAGTGAATTTTATTGGTGAAAATAATTTTAAACTAACTTTTTTAAATACCTTACATGCCCAACTGAAGCTCTGCTTTGTGGTCATTTGCAGCGGATATCTTAGCAGAAGCATCGCTCATTTAAGGCCTTGTTACGGAGTTTTGCAGTGATTTCGAAAATATTTTTTTATTGCTACCTAATACTCATATCAAAATTTCGCTGCACAGTTTTGACACTTATATGTTATAATTTGTTGCTGAATTTTTTTGTAGAATTGTACTGAATGGTTTTTTAGATTTCATTACCCAAGGTACCACGTTTTTCGTCGTGAAAATAAGCAAAAATGAAGGAAATTATTTTTTTGCTGGCGAATGGTGCATTATTTAAAAAAACGCGTCCACAGTATTGTGCATCGTGTGATTGCACATTGACTCAAATTTTTTCAAATTTTTTGACTAAAAAATATTTGAGTTATTGGCACCAGTCTGAAAAAAAACTCGGGAACAAGCCCTTAACAGTGTTAATTATAACAAGATTACTGCGAAACCATACGTCTGAGATTTGCTTGTAGAACCCCAAGACTCTGGGAGTTAAAACATCTAATTACTTTGGAAGCGTCTTCAGCGCTTCCTATGTGAGCTGGACCATGGGTTCCCTGCAAAAATCATTATATTATCGCCTCAGCAAACACCTATTAAGGGTGTTCAAGTGCAATAAAATCGTAAATTTATATTTTTATGAAATATTTCAAGTTTTGTATACGAAACTTGTGAGTACATATTACTCTTACGAAATAATTTTTGCTCTAATAGTTTTCTCATAATGGGGTGTCAAAGTCAAAATTTGCATGTTATGCTGCCATGTAAATTGTGAAAACCAACTGACCTACTTTAAAAATATAATTCACTGTGGGCTTACGTCCCATGAGCTATGCAACAAAACATTAAAAGATTTTGTAACGTGTTTTGAAACCGCTCAAGCAGTAACCCGTGACATGTAGTTAAGTGGAAATTTTTTTAATTATTTATGTTCATTGGTTTTTGCTGCTTATAGAATCTAAAAACGTGAAAATTTTGACTTTAAAGTGCCATTTTGGGAAAATTGGTTAGGCTATTCTTTTTTATAAGATGATAATGTACTCCCAAGTAACGTCTACAAAACTAACAATATTTCAAACAATTATAAAATTATGATTTCCCCCCAACATGGACGCCCTTAACAACGAGGTCTCAGTAGCCGATGAGGGGGACGTGAGGTGAAAGGACAACTGAACATCTATGTCCGAGCCGGGATTCGAACCCTGCCCCTAACAGACTGCACCCCGGGGACCAACCAACATGCACGTTGAAATTAGTCCCACGTTGTACGTAACAGTAGCAGAATGGGTACTTGTTATTGCAATAGATGTAATACTGCAGAAACCACAACGTTTAAACATCCTAAAGAGTAATATAAGTGTTTAATATTTACACATTAAAGGGACATTTTCTATTTTCAAACCTGTAAATAAAGTGACATGTTGAGCAGTAATATTATAAAAGTCTGTTTACAACAGTACACTGTTTCCTCCAAACATGTAGCCGGCTCCCGCAACATAGACAGGTGACAGTCTGGGGTGCGACAGATCCTGGATTCGAATCCCGGCTGGGGCTTGGATGCTGAGTGTTGCTCTTCACCTCAGTTCAACTTCACTGACTCTAAAGACCTCGTTAAAAGGCCGTTAAATCATCTCAACTCACCTCGCGATGAATAGAAATGTTACCCCTGATGAATTGACAATTGTTATACAACTCCTATACATCTATATATATATATATATATATATATATATATATATATATATATATATATATATATATATATATATATATATATATATATATATAAATGAAAGCTGACTGATTGACTGACTGACTGACTAACTGACATATCAAACTGCAGCCCAAACCACTGGACCTAGAATCGTGAAATTTTTTGTGGGGGTTCCCCTCAGGTCGTAGGCGAGCACTAAGAAGGGATTTTTCGAAATTCGACCTCTAAAGGGGTGAAAAAAGGTGAAATGTGTTTCCGAAGAAACGTCGATAGAGCTCGAACCCGACGGCCTATCATCGTGATTTTTACTTTAATAGGACACTCGTAAAAATGCATATTAGCCAATTTAAGGATTTTTCGAAGTTCAACTTTTAAGGGGCTGAAAAGACCTTAAATTTGTTTCCAATCAACTATTGATATCTATCGAACCCTTCGGGATAGAGAGTTGATATTCACTTAAAAATATTGCTTACGTAAATACCCAAAAAGTAGTTTTAGGTTTTTTGAAATTCGACCCCCAGGCAGTAAAAAGGGGCTAAATGTGTTTTTAATGAATCGTCTTTATCTTTGAAACACAATTGGCTATCGTCGTGATTTTAACTTTAATTGGTTACTTTTACAAATGTCTATGACAGGGCTCAAAGACGTTTCGAAATTCTTTATTTAAAGGGGTGAAAATACGTGAAATGTGTTTTCGATTATCCTTCCATATCTATCGAATCAATCGAGATATCGAAGTACTCTTTGCTTTAAATTGGTGCTTTTGTAAGTATCCCAAGTACCATTTAAAATATATTTTCCGAATTCGGCCCTAAACTAGTTAAAAATGGGGTAATATGAGTTTTCGACTCACATTCGATATATATCGATCCCATAGTTTTTTATATAGAGACGTGATTTTTGTTTTGGATTGATGCTTACTCAAATACCTAAAAAGTAATTTCAGGAATTTTCGAAATTCGCCACCTAAGGACATGAAAAGGGGTGAAAAGTGGTGAAAAGCGTTTTCAATTAATCGTCTATATATCTTGAACCCAGCGGGCTAATGTTGTGTTTTTTACGTCCACGAGATACCAATTAAGTATTCTAAAACGTGATTCAAGGGTTTTACGAAATATACTCTCTTAAGTGGTGAAAAGACCTTGAACGTGTTTTAGATAAATCCTCGATATCTATCGAACCCGTCGAGATATACAATTAATTTTTGCTTCAGGATGATGGTTACAGAAATTATCGCAAAAACGGTTTTCAGATTTTTCGAAATTCGGTTTCTCAATACTGTGCAGGGGTGATATTTTTTTTTTTTTTTTTTTTTTTTTTTTTTTTTTTTTTTTTTTTTTTTTTTTTTTTTTTT
>PNEQ01046641.1:0-35056 GCA_003012365.1 Medauroidea extradentata | reverse complement strand
CCATCAAAAGAACTTTTCAGTCGTTTGAGAGTATTCAATATCAGAAAATTGTATATTAGAACCATATTAGTCAATTTCTTTAATAAAAAGTTACCAGTACAGTATTTATCTCATATATATCCTACTCGATATAATTTAAACCAAAATTTACCAATTCCCCTAGTTCACAAAACAATTTCTCAAAGATCATCCACATTCTAGCTTTCAAAAATTGTAGCAATTCTTCCTGAAAATATAAAAAATAATAACATAAATAAGAAAATATATATTGATCGATGGTTAAATAACTTAACTGATGATGAGTTGTCTTTAATCTTTAAGTAGTAGTTTTACTTTAGTTAATTATTTTCACATTCTTTTTATTTCAAATTGTTAAATACAATCTGTATCCATCAAAAAAATTATTTTTTTGTAATTCATGTAGCATTCAATTTTTGTTCTCAAATTAATTTATACCAGATGACAAGTTTTATTACATAATTAACCGCAGCTATAGAAAATAATTTGTCTAGTAGCACTCACATACAAGCTTTGCTTATGTGAGTGTGATGTCTTCCAATATATAAAAAGTATTTATGTAAAGGGCTGTAATCGATGTATGGAAATAAAAAAATTATATAAAATTATTATTATTCTTGCAACTGCCCACGACCCACTGCTTTTGTATGTAATCCTCATTAGTCAACTACAGCGATACATCTACAAGAACGTGAGGAATACAAATAGTATGTCTGTAATCACACATTGACTTTAAGCACACAGACAAATTATTGCAAATGTAACAGTACTTTATTGTTAATCTAACGTGTACAGTACGTGCATATTCCTCTATTCTTGTCAACAAGCGAGATGGTACAAGTGTATCATGTTACAGGAATTCACGGGTTCGATTCCCGACTTTGCCCATTCATGTTCCTGTTTCCCAAAATCACTCCAGGTGAATGATTGGTCATGGCCAATTCCTTTCCCAGTTCTCTGTGTTACTGTATCTAATGATCGATGAGATGTTAGACCTCCATTCTCTCCCATCTCACAGTCATAGCAGGTGATAAGGCAGCAAGCCATTCAAACGTGTATGCCGTATTGCCTATGTAGTCAGAACGGTCCTACTGCAGTCCACTGTTTTTACGAAATTTACACGAAAACTGTTGGTCCAACACATTTACAAAAAGGCAACCTTTTCTTACTTCTGACGTGCTTCTCTTGTAGAAAACCGTATTAAAAATTTGTAATTCCTGATGGTAGAAAAGTGGCATGTAATAAAAGGGGTAGCCACCCTAGTATTTTGTATTAGGGTGCAAGGTATTGATGTGATTCTAATGTGTATTTCCAAGGTCCAGGTGGTATAAAACAATGCTCAACTTGTCATCATTAAATGCTTCTTCATTTCCATTACTTTACAAAAATAGACTTAAAATTTTCCATTATTAAGGGCTCACACCACCCTTAATATTAGTTTTAGGTACAAAGTGTCCCATATATTTTCTACTTGATTGTTCATAAAGAATCACCTGCTTAAGTTTGTCGGTCAAATTCAGTTGCATCCTGTATATATGTATGTATATCTGCATTTTTGGACAGTAAGCCACAACGTTAAAACAGTAAAATTTTCCTTCATGCCAGGAAAAAATTTTCAGTAATGTCTGTAACCTAATTTTTTTTCCGTAAAAACATCTGTTTTCAGTTTATAAGTAAATATTGGCTAAAGTATTACTACAAGTTTTTTTTTAGCACAAACTCAACATAAAAAAAACTAAATATTTATGGTAGGCCTATAAGCTATATGTAAACAATACCAAGCAAACACTCCAAATGATGTACACACATTTGTGATGACATGCTCACTCTGGTCTATACAACACGAACCTGTAATACAGCAGATTCAATAGAATTGTGAGGTTTTCATGTACCTCAGCCTCAATCAAGGACTGATTACATTCAGTACACTGTACTTACATTATGGTTTCAATAAGATTTTTCTCTTAATGTTAAGTTGTTATTTTGTACCAAGAATAAAACTTACTTTCAGACGCTTCAAACGAACTTCATTCAGAGCACCAATAGGTTTCTTGAGGTCCCTAAACATTTTTGGATTGTTGAGGTCCAGAGCATATGCTGAGAAGTCCGAGATCACCCATGGAAAAACTGGATACTGTGTCAAGTCATTGAATGTCCTGTCTGCTAGGCTTTGAAAATAAAGATTTTAATGAAAATGTAACTGAAATGTAAAACACTATTATAAAAACAATAATTAAAAACTAAATAAAGCTAATATTTTTAAAGTAAGACAGGTAGTTATACATACTTCCTAGCTTCCACTCTCAGAGTGACATATTTCCATCTACAGATCTTAGATTTTGGTGCTTGTCTCCAATTTTATACATTGGGTTAGTACATAACCTATGCCTTGTTTTTCCTGCGTTTAATTGTTGAGTTCAGAGCTTAAAATAGGTTTAGTGTTTCCACCATTATAATATTTATTCAGTGCCTTTGTTTTCATAAATAATATGTAAATAACCATCAATCATGCCTTAGGAATATGTGTATATATGTATTTTGTAAATAAAACAAAAATAATATTGCCTATTTAACTAGAGGCAACCAGAGACTCCATGTGCGAGATAAAAACCACCAGAGACTTTCGTAGGGCAAATTTTTTCTTTATAAATACTAATGTACAATACTTTTACCGTACTGTTTATGTTTCTTTCATTAATGAGGCAACACAAACATTTTTATAGGGTTCCAGGTAAATTTAGCTACAGTTTAAGGAGTTTGTTTATTGTCATGGGTGTGTGGGCGTTTGCATGTGTGTGTGTTGGAGTGTACAGTCTATGCCATGTAAGAATTCCATGTTTTGACAGCCGATGCTACCAATATTTTTAATATGTGCCAGACATGTGGCAACCATTTAAAACAACAGGACGTGACCATATGACCTGATGAAACAGTAGCGGCAGCCCTGATCAACAAATTGGTTAACTTCCGACATTGAAAGTAGTGTGTATTATACGTGAAAAATAAGTAAGCATTTTGGAGGAAATGTAATTAATAACACAGCTTTGTACCTGGCATTAGTCAGTTAACTATTTTATTTTATTCAAATCACGTAAATTTATAGCTAATTTACAAACAACTGCACCGTTATCAGTTGACCTGTAACCAAAACAAAGCAGGCCATTTGTGACTGTGAAAACTGAAAAGTTACAGTGTTCGCGTGTGCTTGAGATTCTTATAATGTGTTACTTTATTATTCTGTGCGTATATTAAATATATTGTAATGTGGAGATTGTAAAACTCAGCCTGTAAACACAGATGAGATATAATGACGTCCAGCAACCAAAACAAAGAGCTGCCATTTGTGTTGCGAGTGTTGAGCTTCTCGTGTGTTCATGTACATTTGAGATCCTTGTAAGGTGTTATTTTAATATTTTGTGCATGTATGTAATTGTAATATACTGCAGTACAGGGATTAAAATACCCAGCTTGCAATCACCAACGACAACAGGGTTTTAAGACTTGTTACGGAAGACAGGAACTTCAGTTGGCGTTTCTACAAAAACGTTGCTAAATAAGTAGGTAATCCGTCCAGAGAAAGGTGCTACATAAAATAAAAAAATGTTACCTAACTTTTATTTTAACAGAATTTATGGGTAAACACTTACGGTTCTTGCTGTAGACTTATATGTAAACAAGATTTTAAAGGTGTCGACTCAATAAATTCTTTTTGTACAAAAAAGTCAGTGTTTTTTATTTTATAGCAAGTAAGTGATTAATATCAAGTCCATGTGAGATTTTGTGCCTGTCAGCTGCAAAAATGTAGGCCTACATATTACCAAAATAAAAGTCCAGAAGACCTACGCCTATATAATTCCTGGTCATTAAAGTGTAGGTACTTGTTTAATAATATGTGTTAATCAACAAAATTATTTAAATCTGATCTGGGTAATTAGACCTACCCATGTTTGTTTATTACTTACGATTTTTATTGATACATTATTTCCGTTTAGGTTGTAAGAGCACAAATTTTTGCTATGTAGTTCACAGTTAATATGTTACAAGTTTTTTTTTAAGTATTGTGAGTCGCATGACTATGACAACACAAATATTTCGAAAGTAGGCTCTGCCACAAAAAGAAAGTTTCTTTTGACAGTCTACTACCTGAAACTTAAACTAGACCTATAAGGCTTTATGATCTGATAGTGCAGAACCAAATTGAGGCAACACGAAAAATAATTGTAATAATGCTTGCATGAATTATTTTATTTGTTATTTTAGTTTAAATATGTTTACTTGCACTGTCATAAGCTCTTGCAACTTCAGTTTGTTGTAACCAAATAAGCTACTATAGTTAAATTTTTTTAGATTTCAAGTAGAAAATATAAGTTGCCATACAAATTTGTTTATTTTTGGTAATGCCATTAAATGTTACAATTTTGATCAAACGTAGGAATACATACAAAAAAAATTTAATTTTAAATAATTATATTAACATCTGTAGAGTAGGCTATCCATTACAGTAATATGAAATAATTTAATTAACAATGCCCACCTCTAGTAAGATTAATGTGCAGATGGTACACAAAATAAATTATTTGCCTGAGATCTAAAAAAAATTATCTAAAGAAAATCATAACACACTTTCGATGTTACTGCAATCATAATATACCTTAACTGTTGACATGTTTTTGTTGTCAGCAGGAAAGCACATGATGGTGGAAGGATACATAATGTTTTTGTTTACATTGTCCTACTTTTTCAGGATCTGCCAAATAATGGAATTCTTATACAGTATGAACTGTATGCCTGCAGGCTGCAGATGTCTTATCACTTCTGCTAGTCATCCTACAACCCAAGATGGCCACTGCATAGGATCATGAGTTGTATCGCTTCCTATTTAAGTGTTTGAAACAGATTTAATTTTTTGTATTATTATCTAATTTTATAATAAGCTTAATTTGATAGAGTTTGTGAAAAGATTTACCAGTGTATCTATCTGCGAGGCCTTTGAGCAGCATGACAAACCACTCTTCAAGAGGAAGGTTCAGCAACTAAACGTGGGGCCTGGCAGATGTGACCACATTGGTGTGATAAGAACGGAGAATAACAAGGGAAGTTCACACAAGGCATGGCTTACATTTGGAGTCTTCCAGCAAGAGGAAGCTTGCCAACCTTATTGCCGGAAGAGTATGAGCTGGCTACGGCCAAAGCCAAAAAATACAGATAATTGTTGGAAATCTGATTATTTAGGGTAAATCAAACAAAGTTAGCTCCTGAGAATTCTTGCAATATTAATGTCAAAGTGAATTATAACAATCATGATCACGATACAGTAGTGAACCAACCATCAAAGACACTAAAAACATCTCCAACTGAACCAGCTAAAAACAAGTATGGTTCAGGTAGTTTATGCATTTTTCAGCAAAAAATTAGAGGACTGGCAGATAAAACTAATGAATTATCTGTATATCTAAACAATCTAGTACTGATTTAGGCTTGGATGATGAAGTTTTGAGTCTTATAGAAACATTTTTAATAGAAGCCTGTTGCAAACAAATCTCAATCCCTTGTAACTCTCTCTACTCCTATTACTGTAGATCATATTTGTCCATGTATTTTCGTAAAAAAAAATAACTCAAATATGTACTTACCAACAAGAATTATTAACTAATTGCAAAGAACAAAATTTTGAATGTTGCTGTGTCTCCATTGAAACTAACACAAAGAAAAGAGTCATTTTATGCATTTATAGAGCACCTTCAGGCAATTATAATTTATTTTAAAACAAGCTTGAAACCATTCTTTCCTCTATTTACAGTCGAATCACAGAAATCATACCTTGTGGAGAATTTAATGTAGACTACTTTAAAGAAAGCAATAATGAAACTAGCTTTCATTACCTTTTAAGAACCCTCAAAATGAAAGCCATAAACAATTTTGCAACTAGAATATATGGTAAAACTAAAACAGCCAGTGACAACATTTTCATTGGTAACCATTTAATCTCAGCAAGCCATGGTTTGCCTTTGAAAAACGAGTTGTCATATCATGATGCGCAAGTCTTATCCATATTATCATTAAATATGCCATATAAAGGACCTAACTCAAAAATTTGTCGACAGATCTCATCTGAAAATGCTACCAAATTTAAAATAATTCTTTATGTTTAAGATTGGTCACCAGTGTATAGTTCCCGTGACATAAATGAAAAATTTAGCTCATTCCTAAACTTGGTCCTTCGCCATTATGAAAACTGTTTTCCTTTCAGACAAATTTGTGTTAAAAATCAAGTAGACAATTTTTTTGTGTAACTATAGGAATAAAAATTTTCTGTAATCACAAAATAGAACTGTACAAAGCATCAGAACCAGTAACAATCTAGAAACAGCTAACAAGTACAAAATATACTGCAAAGTACTGAAAAATATTATAGAGGCAGCAAAACTAAAACACTTTAGTGGTGTCATTAAAAGATCTGACAATAAAATCAAAACCACATGGAACATCATGAAAATTGAAACTGGTAAGACATCAGAACCACTTTCACAAGTAAAACTTTAAAGTTGGAAATAACTCAATCTCTGATGTACAAGAAGTCACCAATATTTTCAATTCATACTATTTAACTATTGTAGATACATTAATCAGTAAAACATCTTGTACTGTGAGTCACAAACCTACATCACCTACATCACAAAGACCTGAATGCCCTCTTATAACATATCCATACTCTTCTGCAAACAAAGTAGAGAAAATTAGTAACAGCCTAAAATCAAAACTGTCCACTGGCTATGAGGGCTTAAGTTGCAAACTAATAAAACAATATGCTACTGAATTTAATATACCCTTGAGGTATATTAATGCTGTTTTGAAAGATGGTGCATTTCCTGATAGACTGAAATGGGCTCTGGTCATTCCATCATTTAAAAAGGGGACAAAACAAATTTGTCCAACTGCAGACCAATCTCATTGTTAACTTCTTTCTCAAAAATCATTGAGATGGTTACATATATACTACTATTAAATAAATTTGAGCAGAACAATATTTTGTCAAACTTACAGTATGGCTGCAGAAGAAATTCTTCGAATAATGATGCAAGATATCAGCTAACCACAAATGTCTTAAATGCACTTGGTAAAAAAATGCCAGCAGTCAGAATTTTTTGTGACTTATCCAAAGCCTTTAACTATGCAATTGTGAGCTACTTTTGAAAAAAACTGTAATTTTATGGCATAAGGGGTAAATTTAACGAACTCATGCTTTCATATCTATCAGACAGACAACAAGTCTGCCTGAAAGAAGACAATAACCCTGTTTATTCAAAACCTGGCCAAATAAGACATGGTGTAAGCCAAGGTTCAATTCTCAGACCCATTCTTGTATCATGTTTTTAATAATCAACTCGAAAGCCACAACCAACTTGTTTATTGACATTCCACTTACACAAGAAATCACAGTCCGCCTTTTTCGTCACATTGCCCCACATCCACTGCCGCACATGTTGCCAACCTCTCGCTCCCATCTTTACTTCCATTCCATATTTACTTCCCTACTACCCTTCCCTTTCAAACAAACACAATCTCTGCTACACCTTCCCTTTCAAACAAACACATTCTCTGCTACACCTTCCCTTTCACATAAACAAAAAACTTATCGTATATAGTCCTTAAGGTATTGTGGTGATTTTGCCGTACGCTTTGTACGGCTATTACCATTACTTAACATCCTCTCCTCTTCAGGTCCACTTTGGTCCATCCTGTCTGTGTCCACCACTGATTGTCCTGTATCTTTATGATTCTCCATCCTCCTGTCCTCAATGTGAGATGTCTTAACATGCTTAGTGTTTCTGCGAAACCTATTGCCCTTTATATCTTCCACAATCACTGAGCGAAGACTCTCATGAATGTCCACCACTAAACCTTGTGACCATTAATTTAAGTCGCCCTTTAAGAATGCTACCTGTTGCCCCCTGTGAAAGATCTGATGTGACTCTCGTGCCGTCTTATCATAATTGTGTTTATTTATAGTGTCCCTTTTGGCCTGATATTCTTGAAAATTACTGATTACCTTAGGAGTCAATTGCTCCTCATGTGTCGGAAATACTGATCGTGTCTATAGACAGAGCAACAGTTGAGAGGGCGAGTATGGGGACCCCATAACCGGTGTGTTTCGATTCTCTAATACAGCGTATTGCAGGTCAGTTTTTTACTTTCTTTGCATTTACTCAAAATCTTCTTCGCTATACCCAAAAATCTCTCGACAAAGCCATTTGATTGCGGGTAGCGAGGACTGGACGTAATTACCGAAAAATTCCACTCCTGCGCAAACTGCTGGAACTTATAAGAGTTAAAAGGCATATTATCTGCACTAATTACTCTGGGCACCATATGAGTAGCAAACACTTCCTTCAGTATTTTAATGATTGTGCCAGTAGCCTGGGATTTGACTTCCTTTAACTCGAACCATTTAGAATAATAATCAGTTAAGATTAAGTAGTGAGTCCCACAATGCTCCAGAAAGTCACATCCGATCTTCTCAAAAGGCAGCTTACAAATATTATCCAATAACAATGGTTCTTTTGGTTTTTTAGAACTATATTTTTCACATACTTTACACTTTGAGACGACCTCTTCAATGTCAGATTCTATGGTCGGCCAGTAAAAAGAGACTTTGCCCTCGCCTTCGTCTTAGTGATACCGAAATGAGATGAATGTATTTTCTGCATTATTGTCTCTCTCATTTTGATCGGAACAATCATCTTATATCCCACCATGACCACCCCATTTGCAATACTGATCTCATCCCGAAATTTATAGTATGGTTTTACAGGGTCAGGAATTTTGCTTTTGTCTTTAGGCCAGCCTTTACAATGGTGTGCCATTATTTGGAGTAGGGGTCGATCACGTTGTGTCACATTAGCTAACTCCAACACTATCTGGTCACTAGCATTAACTAAGTGCACTACTTCATTTAATGAGCTATTGACATCATCTGTGACTGTATCAGGGGTGGCTCTGCTAATCGCATCTGCGATGTACATTGCAGAGCCCTTTACATATTGCACATCGATATCATAAATTCCTAGCCTTAACCTGATTTTCTTCAATCTTTGTGACCCAATAGAATTTATCTCTTTCTTCATCAGGGCAACCAGTGGTTGATGGTCAGTGTGTATGATTACCTTTCGTCCATAAATATAATGATGGAACTTAATGCACACAAATAATATGGCTAAGAATTCCTTATCGATTTGGCCATATGAATACTCAGCTTTAGATAAGACTCTTTGAAGCAAACATGACTGGTTGTCGTTCTTGTAATAATACACTGCCAATGGCAGTACTGGAGCTGTCAGTCTGTATGACTAAAGGCAAGTGCTCATCAAAGTGTCTGAGGACTGGAGGGCTTGTGAGAATGCCTTTAATACGTTGTACACACTTACAATTAACCCCCGGTTCCCATTTAAATTCAACATTTTTCTTTAATTATTCCCTGAGTGGAGTCGTTAGTTCAGACATGTGTGGTATGAAATCCCTCAGATAATTAATAATGCCCAGAAATCTTTGCAGAGACTTTCTGTCATATGGCATTTCATATTCTTTGACAGCATTTACTTTCTCTTGATCTGGATTTAATGATCACTCAACTATGTCATGGCCAAAATATTTCACAATTTTTGGTAGATACTGAAACTTTTAAATATTGAATTTTATATTCAATTCTTGAGCTCTAAGCAACACAGTCTCTAGAATTCTATCATGCTCTTCCTTGGTCTTTACAAAGATTAGGAAATTATCAATGTATATAAATAGACCTTAGATATCATTAAAATGAGCCTCACACATCTCCTGAAATGCCTCTGCAGAGATTTCCAATCCAAACGGTAATACATTAAAGCAATAGCATCCAAAAATTGATGAGAATATACAGTACTTCCTAGCTTCTTCAGCAAGTCTGATTTGCCAGAACGATTCTTTTAGGTCTAACACGGAACAGAATTTTGCCGAACCTAATTTTGCTTTCAAGTCATTTAAGGTTGGGATACCATAGTATTTTTTGTTTATGGCTTTATTCAGAGCTTGAGGATCCAAGCAAAGGCGTAGGAACCCATCTGCTTTTTCTACTAGCACAAGGCGATTAACCCGATCCGTTGGTTCCTCAACCTTAAGAGATTATACCCAAGCCGCACAAACAATCTGGTTCCTTCTTTAATTTCTCTTTTATTACAAGTGTAGCGTTGCAAGACAAGGGTTTTTATTTTATTCGGTGAATTAATGTCTTATGTGATTGTAATTTTCTAATATGTTTAAAAATTGTAAGATTATTTTCAGTGGTCTCGGTTTCGGAAAGGGAGAGTAGAGACACAGTCATTTTTCCTGAATGTTCTAGTTAGGGTGTAATGTTTATAGTTATGGCCAGGTGGCCTTGGTAGGAGGCAATAGCTTTGTTTTCCTTTGTGTTCTAGTTTTTTCCGCAGGAGTTTTGACACAGTTTGTTTATTTAATGCGTAGTTGATAATTGTGCCCTAGAGGGTTCTAGATCATGGAACGAATGACAAGGGTCACGCCACTGAGAACCAGCCAATGAGAGCACAGCGTGTGGCGCCCCTTCGTCCTTCGTTCTGGAATGATTGCCTCCGCCATGTTGGAGAATAAGTCGTGACGCGATCCAGAGCGGACGTGCGCGGGGCTGCAGCCCAAGAAAACTTGATGAAGTAAAAGTTCGGGAGTGAAGAACTTAACATGCATGGGTAGCACCGCGGTCTCTGTTCTTTAACCTTCTTTCGGACAACCTTCAAATCTAAAAAATTTGTTTCCGCCCGTGCGTGTAGGCCGCTAGGTGCAGAGAGCCAGGATGGCTACTCGTTCTTCTTCGCCGCGTGTGTATTCACCGTGTGCAAATTTCTTGCCTAATTTACACGCCTGATATAGAGATGTTGTGTTTCTGCTTATAACTTTCTGTGAATCGGATCTACCGTGCCAAGACTGGGATAATGTATTTCGTGCCGATGTAAACAGTAATATAATAAACCAGAAATAGTGGAAAATAGCAAAGTATATTATTTTGGGACGAACCTTTTCTTTAAAATTCTGACGGTGACTGTGGAAATTCAAAATTTGGTCTACAGTATGTAATAACCTACAAAATTATTACTAATAAATTCTGGAGTACGTGACCATCGATCAAGAGATATTTTCCAGCATATAACCTTGCCTGTTTTGGCTGGGTTATCCCCGAGCTAGTACACTGGTCTAGGAGGACTGGTGTGCTACATTTGTGACGAGTGGAGCTCAGGTACTTATACAAGAGCGAAACGTCACAATTGGCTGCCCAAGTGGGGCGAGCAGCTGGTTCCCAGGTAGCAACTCGACGCGGACGACGTGAGAAGGTGGCGAGGACAAGGCAGTCTGCTAACCTATGGAAGAACCAACGACCCGGGAAAGAGGAACGTGACAACGAGGGAGCAACACACCGTGAACAGCAAGTTAAACAAAGTATCTTAATAAGAACAGTGTTACAATTATTAAATGCAAGGGCCATGTAGGAAAACATTTTTAGTGTGGCGAGAAATGTTTATGAGATTGTGTTTGTAAGCATTGTTGTTCGGTGTAATGTTAGAATATAACATTGTCAGTATGTCAGACGAAGAACAAGAACTTAGGGGTTTTCCCAAAGATAATGCAGATAATTCAAAATTAGAATCAATGATGAGGGCTATCCTAGCAGAGGTGGCAAAAATAACAAACTCGCAGGGGAGTATCCAATTAGAAGTAAATGAACAGAGTAAAAAATTGGATAGGTTGCAAACAGAATTCAAACAACAATTAGCAGAAGTCAAGGGTAGTATCCGATCAGGAGTAAATGTACTGAAGGACGTGAAAAATCAAGTGAATGAAAAATTAGAGGAAATTACACGAGATGTAACAGACAGGGTAAATGATGGAACATAGGGGAATGAAAATCAAACAAATAGTGATAGCATGTGTAAAAAACCAGATAACAGAGTAGAAAACACTATTGAGGATGTAGCATATTCAGGTAAAAATATGACTTCATCAAGGGAAAGAATTCACCAAAGGAGACCTACATGCAAGAATTATGTAAGCAAGGGAGAGAAAGAAATGATACAGGTGTTGGAGTGTTTGTGTAATGAGAATATTGTCTGTAACTATGATTTAAGAAATTAGGGGAGGGGGGGGGGTCAGAAATATACTGAGGTACAAATGGGGGAAAAGGTAACCAGAAAAGTGAAAACAGTCTTGTATCGATACCCCGGCAAGGGTTTAATTGTAAGGGAAATGGGACCAAGGGTCATGTAAGGGAAAGGAAAGTGTAGAAAGAGGAACTAAAAGTTACTCTGAGTTGATCAGAAAGGTACTAAGGTTAGGGAAGGTGTGCAAGAAGAGGTGGAAAGTGAGTAGTGCTAAGAAGGTGGTTAGGGTTGTGCCGAAGGGCTACAAATACAGGAAGAAATTGTTAGTACATATTTTATCCTGTAATCAAGGGGCATAAGAAAATGCAAGCCTAGGAGGCTGCATTATAGCAGGACAATAATGTGCACATTAAGATAAAGTAAATTTTAAGATTTATTGTTTTCATAGACTATCATATGTTCAGGGAAACATATTTATTTGAAAAAATTAGTTTTTTCTATTCTGTGCAACAGATAATTGGCAATGAAAATGTCAACGGTATAAAAGTAAGGAATACTACTGTGTATTATGGATTATAACAAATTTGTTGTATGAAAATATTTTTTTTAAGAATTGGTAAGGGCTAGACAAATTTTGATTAAAGTTAATTTGACACTTGTATAACTGAATGGTTTTATGATAAATTGATGGTAGTGAATTTATTGGGTTTGTTGAAGTTTTTCATTGTATTTTATTAATGTTTCAAGGTCAAAGCTAATTGTGACTGGCTGTGGGAATTGTTAGTGCACACATGCCACAATTGCGTGATATTTGTGCTGCCTTTCATGATACATTTTGTCTTCTTCACAACACTTACACATGGTAATTTTAATATTTCAAGTAATTTTTCTTTCTTAATTTTATTGATGTTCTGATAAGTTTGTTTTGCTAATACCATTGTTTACACTCATGGATGATGGTTGCCAGGCAGGACCACACCTGAGTACTCTTATTTTCTTACATTTATAGACATAAATACTCTTTGAGCACTGATCATTTAGGTTGTGAGTTGTTACTGGTGAGAGTTGATTAGAATTTGATATTGTTTAACTAAATAAATATGAGCAAATTGTTTTGAAAGTAGCTGGCTTGGGTTGAATCTGTTGTTGTAGCCATGTATTGGCAAATAAGTAATATTTGTTCTATGAGCTAAGAAGAGCAAGTGTCTTGCCGTTGACCAATGGACACACATAGAACCAGTTTTTCGGCACTTGAGGGTGGCCATTTTAATGTAATGTAATATGTTGGTAGGAGGAGGCCCAACCTAAGACTATTTTTATTATTTAACTTATGTTGGAGAGATGATAAGTGAAGTTAAAAGTACAGTAAATGATTTTAATGGTTTGAAGTAATTGATGTGTTACTCTTTGTGAAGTTTTGTAATATTGCATTTTGGGTGCATTCTGTATTTGTAATGTTGCATTAGTGATCAATGTAGCTGACAGGAACACTTTAAGTAATTGTTGGGCATTGCGGTTATGTGTGTTTTGCGAGAACCTGCCAGCCCAGTCACATACCAATACAGTCACATATATTATCTGCTGAATGGTAATCACTTTCAATTTGTTTTTTGATATTGGGAACATAGACCCAAGAGAAAGACTATAAAAAAAAAGAGCATTTTGTAGCATATGAAGTAATACAAAGTAATGTTTCGGAATCAAAATTGCGACGTTGAATATGTTGCGATGATATTAGGGTAGTCTGTAAGGGTGAATGGTTTAATCAGAATTTGTAAACTAACTTTATTAGTGACCAAATTTGTAGAAGTATTGTAACTAATGTTTTCATGTATTGTGGCCAGGCAGTAGTCTGACCCAGTTTCAGAGAGTGATCAGCTGTTTGGACACAGCAATGTTTACAAAATATAATTTAAGTTCTGAGTGTTTTCTTTAGTTGCTGAGAATGGCATGAGAAATGTTGAATGTACTTATACTGGTATTATTTTGTTTTGGTATAATATGATATGAGAATTTCAGTAGTAAAATCTCAAGTTGTAGTTATATGTTGTGGAAGTAATGTATTGCGTTGGGTCCAGTTCAAGGTGCCATAATGTAAGAGGATTTTAGATTGTAACATTGGTTTAATGGATCCTCTAGTATAATAGAGAATACAGATTTATCTTTTAAAGATTAAGATAAATATTGTAATTATACCTATGTTGGAAATGGACTGATATGAGGGAAGGTGTTTGTTCATGGTGTAATAATAAGTTTATGTGGTTGGAACAAATTTTGAACTCTATTTTAAATGTAATTTGAACTACATGCAGGGTACCAAAAAGATTTAGTGTTACAATCATTGAACATTTGTAGTAATTAATGATTTGTATGTTATGAGGCTATTTTAAGACTTATGGAAAGAAAATGATTTAAAGTCAATTTGTTTAAAGTATTGAGAATTTGTGTAAGGTTCAATAGCCCTAATGTAGGCACTTGTAAGTAATGAGTATGGGTTTATGGTTCCAGATAACCAGAAATGTAAAGATGATATTCACAGTGTCAGTGAAAATTGTTGTAACGACTTTGTTAAGGGATGTATTTTGTTGAATGTTAAAATTCTATGTAAATGCTAGATGACGATGTTGAATGATGAACAACAAATAGTAGTGTGTTGGAGGTTCTATTTAATGGACAATTACAGGCTAGCTTAGGTAACTTTCAGCCAAAATTTTGGCAATTTGAACTGAAAGGTTGGGGGGGTAATGTAGCGTTGCAAGACAAGGGGTTTTATTTTATTCGGTGAATTAATGTCTTATGTGATTGTAATTTTCTAATATGTTTAAAAATTGTAAGATTATTTTCAGTGGTCACGGTTTCGGAAAGGGAGAGTAGAGACACAGTAATTTTCCCTGAATGTTCTAGTTAGGGTGTAATGTTTATAGTTATGGCCAGGTGGCCTTGGTAGGAGGCAATAGCTTTGTTTTCTTTTGTGTTCTAGTTTTTTCCACGGGAGTTTTGACACTGTTTGTTTATTTAATGCGTAGTTGATAATTGTGCCCTAGAGGGTTCTAGATCATGGAACGAATGACGAAGGTCACGCCACTGAGAACCAGCCAATGAGAGCACAGCGTGTGGCGCCCCTTCGTCCTTCGTTCTGGAATGTTTGCCTCCGCCATGTTGGAGAATAAGTTGTGAAGCGATCCAGAGCGGACGTGCGCGGGGCTGCGGCCCAAGAAAACTTGATGAAGTAAAAGTTTGGGAGTGAAGAACTTAACGTGCACGGGTAGCACCGCGATCTCTGTTCTTTAAAATTCTTTCGGACAACCTTCAAATCTACCAAATTTGTTTCCGCCCGTGCATGTAGGCCGCTAGGTGCAGAGAGCCAGGATTGCTACTCGTTCTTCTTCGCTGCGTGTGTATTCACCGTGTGCAAATTTCTTGCCTAATTTAAACGCCTGATATAGAGATGTTGTGTTTCTGCTTATAACTTTCTGTGAATCGGATCTACCGTGCCAAGACTGGGATAATGTATTTCGTGCCGATGTAAACAGTAATATAATAAACCAGAAATAGTGGAGAATAGTAAAGTATATTATTTTGGGACAAACCTTTTCTTTAAAATTCTGACGGCGACTGTGGAAATTCAAAATTTGGTCTACAGTATGACATAACCTACAAAATTATTACTAATAAATTCTGGAGTACGTGACCATCGATCAAGAGATATTTTCCAGCATATAACCTTGCCTGTTTTGGCTGGGTTATCCCCGAGCTAGTACACTGGTCTAGGAGGACTGGTGTGCTACATTTGTGACGAGTGGAGCTCAGATACTTATACAAGAGCGAAACGTCACACAAGCGGTACTCTATTTGGCGGTTTAGAGACTGGAACCGAACCCTCCTTTAATGTTAACACAAACGGTTATGGAAAACATCCTGCTCCCTAAAAACATCAGCAAACTTTGATAAGATTTCATCTTTATCTTTTGTCTGTTGTCCGCTAGCAGCATCTAAAACATCAACATTTCTCTTCTCGATGAGGCCAAGCTGTACACAAGTGTTAATGCCTAAGATTGGTTGACATCCTATAGTAGTCACGACAAATTCTGCGAATATGGCCTTAGATTTCACCCTGATCTCTAACAAGACTGACCCATGCACTCTAATACGTGAACCATTATATGTCTGTAATATCACCTTTGAGTGAGAAAGCTCGATTTTACGATGCTTGCACTGTAATTGCTCGAAAATGCTTAGTGGGATCAGATTTACATCGGAACCCGTGTCAAGCTTAAAATCACATTTAATGCGATTATCTAACACCACTGCCTGATGCCAACTATTTACATTATTAACACATAACATCAATTCGTCACAGTAGAAGTCAGTGCTGCTTTGGTTTGGGTTGCTCACTTCAGCATTCTTATATTTCACAGTCGTGCCTTCTTTACTCTTCATTCTGCACACGTTAGCAAAATGGTTTGACCTCCCACAGTATGCACAATTTTACCCCGAGCAGGACACAGGTCCATCCTTCGTGGACGCATTCTTCCACACCAGTTACACTTCATACCTCGCAGAGGATATTCCGGAAGAGAGGCATCTCTGTCACGTTGCAAAGTCGGCACCTCTTGAGCTGGTACCTTATCCTTCTTGTTCTTGTCTACCCAGTCGACTTCACCTATGCTGGATCCCTGTACTTCTGCTGCCTGCGCTCTTGTGATTTCTGCGAGCCTTAACTTCTCTATAGCACCGTCGAGTGTTACATCTCCTTTTACAATGAGTCCCCTCTGCATGTCTTTGTCACAGCAATCGAGCACTATTTTGTCTCGCAGCATCTCTTCTTCCGCCTGAAACGAACAGTCTTTGCTAAGATTCTTGACGTCGGTTAAAAAGCGGTAAAAAGGCTCTCCAGGACTTTGCTTTCTAGTATTAAACAGAAATCGAGAGTGGAGAATGTTCTTTTTAGGGTCACAATATTCTTCAAACGACTTTAACACTCGTTCAAGCGTACATTTCCTTTTCGGGAATTGGAAAGTGTTATATACGACAACGGCGTCCTCGCCAATCATTTTCAGTAGAATTGCAATTTTCCTGTTCTCATCTTTTTCGGAGAGTCCGGCTGCTAACAAATACATAAATCTGAAAAGATTGCCTTAAGCGTCTCCAGTTCGCAGCGACATTACCGGTGAGCGCAAGCTTGTCCGGAATGTTGAAACATGTTGCCGCCATTCCGTGTCTGTTGATCTTCTTATCACTATTACATGATGTCAAATACTGACTGTGCCATGTATCATGTTTTTTAATAATAAACTCGAAAGCCACAACCAACTTGTTTATTGACATTCCACTTACACAAGAAATCACAGTCCGCCTTTTTCGTCACATTGCCCCACATCCACTACCGCACATGTTGCCAACCTCTCGCTTCCATCTTTACTTCCATACCATTATTTACTTCCCTACTACAATGCTATTCCTTGTTTACATAAATGACTTACCAGACTGCCTCAATACTAGTTGTATACCTACTCTGTTTGCAGATGATACCAGCATTATGATTAGAGGCAAGTCAGAAGCAGAACTTAATCTTTTAGTCAACAACACTTTTGTAGAATTAGATTCATGGTTCAAAATCAACAAATTACACCTTAATACAGATAAAACACATTTTTTACAGTTTGCTATAAAAACAGTAAATAGCTATCTATGAATATTTACTGTAGTGCTGTAGAAATAAATGAATCTGACAACACAAAATTCCCAGGCTATTATGTCGACAGTCAATTAAATTGAAAGATCCCCATTTAGCCCATTCTCCCACAACTGAGTTCTACCTGTTTTGCTTTATGTAATATTGTAGCCATGTTAAATAAAGGTGCAGCACTGATAGAAGTACGTGAAATTCGCGGATTCAATGACCTGTCGGCTAGACTCCAAAATCCTATATACATTCCAACTCGTGTTATCTGTTCATTCGCTGTCAAACCTGTAACAAGTAAATCGTAATTCGTTCCACATTGTATTCCAAATATGTTATTGGCCGAGAGTTTTCAAGGCCGTATCTGGTAATCTGTTATCCAATCGGAAAGTTACAAAAATTCACATACGTTTGAATTCCAGCTCGTCCTGAAACGAATCCGCGAATTTTACGTACCTCTAAGCATTGATGGTTTTACATGTATATTTCCATTCCATCATGAAATATGGCACAATGTTCTGAGGAAATTTTACCCACAGAAAGAAAGTTTTTTGCATGCAGAAAAGAGTAGTAAGGAAACTGCATGTTAAAAACAGCCAGATTCTTGTAAAATCCTCTTTAAAACTCGAAAATAACGACTCTTATCAAGTCAATATATTCTTTCCTTGCTGGTATTCATTTCGAAGAACCAAAACGTATTCCGCTTAAATGAACATTTTCATCACAATAATGCAAAAGTAAAAACCTCGTGCATATGCCTCTTTTTAACTTGACCTTACAACAGAAAGGACCTTCATATATTACTGCCAAACTGTTCAACAAACTTCCAGTCATTTGCAGGAAATGTGTTTTTCAAACATAACACTATATAAAAAACTCATAAAGGAAGTCTTAATATCCCAATCTTTCTATTCAGTTGAAGAAAATTTCTACAATCAGCACACAAAAAGGTGTAGTATAATTATGCAAGAATTCTGGCCACTTTTTCCGTGTTATTTTTTCTTCTCTTTTCATGTGATGATGGCGGGGGAAGAAGAATGCAGAGGTGGCTCATTAAACGACGAAGTCCTATTTAGTCTTATTGATTTACAGTCTGTGTGTGTGTGTGTATGTATATATATATATATATATATATATATGTGTGTGTGTGTGTGTGTGTGTGTGTGTGTGTGTGTGTATGTATGTATGTATATATGTGTGTGTGTACATGTATATAAGTATGTGTGTGTGAGTGTGTGTACACATGCATGCGTGCATTCATACACACACACACACTCACACACAGAGTTCTTTTATAATGTATTCAAATCAACAGTAGTTATTTTTTAAAGAGACATGTCCAATATCTTTGTATAAAAATATACACAAAAAGATCTCATGGAGCAATAAACTATTCTATACACTAACAGGACTTTCAGCCCCTCCTCCACATGTACAAGTTGAGTAGCTCACCAGGGGACAGATTAAAGATCGCCACCTGCTATTTGCACCGACACAGTACAATGCAAGTGCAGAGCAAGTTAAACGCTTCTTCTATGACCTTACGTGAGTATTTAATCCCAATGCAGCGCAACCAGATGCAACACAGGTGCAAATTTTGCATTGCACTCATATAAGGTTTTACTTAATTGCCCCCCAGTATCTCCAGTTGTCTAGGACTCTATTTCTACGCAGTCTTCCAGGCACTCTCCTTGGCGTACATCCTGTGTAAGGAAGCCATATGCCAACCCATACGCACCCTGGACTAACTTCTGCATAAGAGAGCCAGAGGCCAATTCCTTCTCATCATCCGAGTTTCTCTTGGGTAAGGAAGCCAGAGGCCGACTCTTATCCACTCTGGACTACCTCCGGCATAAGAGGTCAAAGGCCACTTCTAACCTTAGGCCATTCATTTCTATACCCAGGTGCCGAGCGACTCTAAAGTAGATTGTAATGTCCTCTTTATGCTTCATAGTCAAGAGCATTGTGGCCATTATAAGGGCATGTGTGCTGTATTGTTGCAAACATTTTTTTTAACATGACAAATTTTAATGAGTGTAATTTTTTTCTTACGATCTCTATATTTCACGCTTGAACATTAACTTAATTATGTATTGCTTTTTTACTATCTTCTCTCGTTTGGATCAACCAATAATCATTTAAGCAGCTTTATTTTTGTACCTCACCCTGATGAGATGTCTTAATTATCACGCCATCGTTAGTCGGAGTTGTTTGTAACGAGTCGTTTAGCGAGAAGGTAAATTACATCATTTTAACCTCGTTTGAAGCAGCTGTGTAGTGTATGTATTGTCAAACTTTGCCGCCTGAGATCCTTGCACATGGTATTATGCTTCGCACTTCAATTTAAAATGACGTTAGTATTTGTTAGAGCATAGTTAGCTGAAGCTGGGTTAGCATTCGGCCAGCTGGTGCAGGCAACAGCATTTTTATTAGCCAGGTGACGGTTATTGACTGAGTAAACAGACCAGCGCGATTACGTAACTGTTCATGCCAGGCGTCGTACCACTCTTAACCCTTTCCCACCTCTCTTTTGTCTTCCTTCCCTTCCTTTCACCTTGGATGCAGTGTTCGCATTTGTCCTCTCTTCCCCCCCCCCCTTTTTTTTTCCACCTCTTCTGAGTCCAGTCCCACTGTTAACAACTGTTTAAAATCCCTCTCCCCCTTTCACATTCCCCGTCTCTTGTCTCTGTGCACTTGCGGTGGACCACACCCTGGGGAGTTGTAGGTAGCCTTGGAACTATGAAGTCGGGTTGGCAAGCCTGAAGTGACGTGAGTGTCTTGTTTGTGTGGTACGCGTTGCTATTGTTCGTGCGATTGTTTACAATGACATGAAGTACTTTTGACGACGTATTTTTCTATCCACGTGTTCGAGCGGGCAGTTTATAAATAAGATATAACTTTGTTATGATGTGAGTCGTTGTTGAGAGCTCAGGAGGTGTGCATCGCATGTCGACGGCTGTGGAGGACGGCGCCAGGTGCCAGGATGTAACCACCGTACGAGAATCAGATACGTTTCTATTTGTGTTTTTTTAATTCTCTCCTTCTGTACTTAGTAAGTTTTAAATAGCAATGTTTCAATGATAGAAGGAGCAGTCTCTAGCTGGCAGTGGTAGTGGTCACTACTCAGCATGCTTGTGGGTTTGTTAACCTAGATGGGTGATGGCTATGGCCAAGTAGATAATTTTTTGTTTTTGAGACATTACTTAAACTTTATTTACTTATTAATTTATTAATTTTCTTACCTCTTGATTTTGCAAAATTTGAAGCTTGCTTTTGTGTTTTATGTACAACTTTGCCTGTTAACATTGAAAAACAAATGCTTCTGATGATAAAACTTTGGTAAACCCAAGTAAACTTTGAAAATTGTATATATTTATTTAATTACATGGCGAAGTTAAGGCATTTAGCCTTCTCTTACACTTAACCATTATTATTTGTCTGTTTAACTAAATAAACCCGAGAGTTTTGAGTGAAAATTAACTTTATTCTTTAAATTTTGTTTTTCATCTGTGCCAATGGATAAATTAACTTTGATATTAGGTATTTAGACCATAATAGGAGACACACCCCAACTACCCCCATTAGGTACCTCTCAGAAAGGTTTCAGTTTATTTCCCCTTGATTAACTGATTGAGTAGGTTAGCGAGTACTTTATGTACGACCCCCTCCCCCTTCTATTTCTGTTTAAAGTAAAGTTAGGTTACAATCTTCCAGGCAGTTATGTTTCTGGTATTGAAAAGGGGGCTCGCAACAGTATACATGCACTCTAGTCATGCATACCAGGGCCTTACTAAGGGCACATACACAGTAGTTCCGCTAGTCAGAACTCTGCTGTCAAAAGTGGAAACCGTAACTCACGAACTACGTTACGATAGTCTAGTAACACACGGTTCCGTTAATTGTATTGTAGCACCAGTGAGTTTAACCAGTCGCCTTTAGTCTGTCAGTGTTGTAACCAGTGATTTTCAAAATAATAATAATAAAAACAATTCAACTCATTTATTTCATCAATGATGAGTCAAAAAGTTATTGAACTGTGCATCTAAGAAAGAGTTAACGTCCTTAGAGGACCCAAGATTTCAGGTCGCTTTAGCACGCGTCAAGAGTGCCCTTCATAAGACATACAGCCAACGTGTCTTATCCCCAAGTCAGTTGAGTTTCCAGTATAGGAACTCATGCTTCCCAAGCTTAGTGTTAAATGTAGGAAATGTAGATCTTTGGTGCTTCCACAAGTAAACTCAGTTCATCCGAATTCTGCAGCATTATTACAGGTGGAGTAGCAAACTTCTCGAGCCTGCTCAAAAGTCCATCTAAGTGTTAACCCCTGCTCACTACTAAAATGAGTACAGCAGCTTATAAGAGAACACTGCAGGGTGCCCACGCTGACCAAGATGCCATTGTCCAAAGGAAACAAGAAGTTTCCTCAAAATGGGTGCAATATCAATCCTGGAATTTAAAATTGTTTATGTACATCTAGGAATTACAAATAATAAGATTATTTAGACATATGATTAACAAAAGATAGAAAAGATAAGTCATCTTACTAAGAAATATAAATACAGTGAACCCTCGATAACTCGGACCTCGATGTCCCGGACTTCGGATAACTCGGACAGAATTTCGAAAAACAAAATTAATTTTAATTAAATTATTTTTTGGTTAAAAATCATAAGAAAATTGTGTCTGCCTCATTTAAATCCATCACGTTTTATTTAAAAACAGTATTAAGCTATAAAAGCAGTTGTTCATCACTACGTAGCCTTTAATAATCCCACCGTAAAATATCTGACTAGTTCCGTGTGGCTAAATGTTGCTGGCGAGGCGCGCGAGTGGAAATGCAACTCAGCAGTCAGACCTCCCTTCTTTACCTCTCCTCCCACTTCGCCGCGCGGGCCACATACGCACGTGCGTCTTAAATAAATATTTCAGTATGATGCTGGTGAATTGGACGGTAACTACAAGTCACAATGGCACCTAAAGGGGAATTTATTTTATTCTGGTATGTGCGATAAATTCAAGATTGCAAAACAATTTGTTCCGGACATCTAATAAAAAAAAATTAAAAGCCATTGGTTTGCATTGCAATGTAGGCAAGGTGGTGAGAGGGTTTTACGGCCCTTTAACGACATCTTACAAGCCGATGAGGGTGATGTGAGGTGAAAGAACAACACAACATCCATGCCCGAGCAAGTATTCGAACCCAGGGCCTCTCGCATCATAAACTGGCGCCTAACCCACTACGCTAGAGGCCGGCGCGATATCGGAGAAAAAAAAACAGGGCTTAATAAATTATAACAAAAGGGGAGGGGGCAGAAAGAGGGTTTTGCCCCGGGCCGCACATTCTAGAGGGCCTCGCTTTTGAAAAAGTTAAATGGTTAAAATGAATGGGCTTTTATTGAGTTCCCGTTAATGTTGAGGTATCTGTGAAATTTATTTGAAGTGTAAAGTGTGTGTAAAGACGTCACTGATCTATGACGACGCAGCCAAGGTAAGATAGTATGGAGGGAGGCCTACAAGCGCATATTATCACTTCAACCACGGCCGTGACATCAACTACGGTAAACAAAAAAAAAGGAAAAAAAAAGGAGGAAAGGTAGACTGAGATTTACGTTGCTTCTGCCTCGCATTCTAACAAAAAGGCCATGAAAAAAAAAAAAACAATTTCTCGTAGGAAACTAGCAGCTGGCTGCAGATACTGTAACATGCTGATGTAGAGCAATTTTTCACGTAAACATCTCGTGAGTTGCATGTGGTCACGTGCGGTGTTTTTATTACTGTTGAGACTGTACCGGTTGACCTTGACTACTTCCGCTCGCTCTCTACCACCCTAGCTTATCTCACACACACAGGCGCACGCACAGACTGTCGCCAGCCAGACGAGAGAAGGGAGTGAGAACTTTTATTATGTGGTCGAAGGGTGCCTTGGTGCCAACATCTAGCACAAATAAAAAAAGATCAGCCAGAAGTAGCATAAAAAATAAATAAAAAAGAATCTGCCGGCCCAGGTTGTTTGACATTCTTTCTTTTATAGTTCTCCCATTACAGCGATAATTTGCCCACTACCCCCTCCTGTAAACTGATACGTACACAGCAGTATATATTGCCGCCTCTTTTGCTTATAGAAATGATAGCGTACTGGTTTCCTCACGTTTCTTGTGATTAATGACTGATTACCCCTCCTCCCCGGACGCCCCCTCCCCCCCGATAACACGGACAAATCGTAACTCGGACAGCTTCTCCCACCTTTTAGTCCGAGTTATCAAGGGTTCACTGTACATGCATACCCAGTTTGATAAAATTGGGGAACAAATTTTTAAAATATCTCCCTACTGCACCGCTCCACCCTACTGGCACCCATTTTGCCTTAGGGGACTTCGTCTGCCAGAAGGGCCGGCGCGTATCTCGTACAAAATATCAAACACTAGGCAGAACATATTTTCAAATTTCTCACTTGCGAATCAGGAGGATACTACTCACAATTCAAAACTACTATCCGAAATGCCCTTTTATAACACAACATTTATACCTGTATTCACATAAGCAAATACCATTACAACTTGAAGGGGATCATACCCTTAAAACGATTAAAACGGTCTCTCCCAGCCTCACAACGATATTTCACTAACTCATTACAATCCCTAACCAAGGGCTTAAAACCACATGCACGCTGCCCCATTATACTGGTATCCCATATCTCAACATAATAGTACAATAATACGATATCATCACAAATGACAGGCAGTAAAAAAATTACATAAGCTTGTAAGTTACACCCCCAACATTGTCTTTATCATCTTGTCTATACACTTTTACTGCCAGTTTAGCCAAATGTTTCTGACAGTTAACAAAAATCCTTAGGGGCTAATCATTGAGCACAACGTTAATAATCGAGTCCTTTCTCCAAACACATGCTTGTGAAATATTCTTAGACTCCCAATACAACCAAGTACACATCATATGGGTGCCACATATATTTCATATAGGCCTATTATTCAATTCAATCATTATGCCGTGCTAGATTCTTTCAACCTTTTGCGCAACATTCTACAGCCATGACAGTTCGCCGACCATCGTTTCACAATCTCAAGTTATTGAGAAGTGGTTCCAACTTTGCTGAGGGCTACCAAACAAAGATATAGTCCTACCGTAATTGTCCAGAACCAATCACATCGATACTGGAGAAGGTGGTCCCAACGGGCCTCTGCGCCCTCGGACACCGTTTCCGAGAGTTCCAACCTCTTCACCACGCCTCGCCTCGAACCACTCGACGCACGGTGATCAGATACATTTAACACTTTTCTCGTCATTAGGCTGGTCTAACCACCAAAAGTGCGATCTTATATGTACTCGCGATACCCCACGGCAATAATTTCAGCGGTATAAAATGTGTTGTGCCTCTCAGCTGGGCAATTACACATTACCGCGCATGGGGCCACCCTTCGGCCTTCTCTCTCCCTGACTGTCAGTCACGTCTTGCCAAGCCACGCTAGCATAATAAGCCCCAGCCACCGTCGTGAGACAGGTTAGTTTTACCCTACTGAGATGATTGTCGTGCCAGTATTCCTACTTAGTATGAGAGGAACCACAGGTACGGGCCGCTGGTTCATGCACTCGGCCGAAAGACCGGTGGTGCAATGCTACCAGCCATGGGAATATGCCTGAACGCCTCTAACACAGTATCACCTCTGACAAAGAAACGATAACTATAGAGTCCCTTGGGCCGAAAGGCTCAGCAATTAATCATACTAGGAGGCCTGCCTGGACGCAGGTCGCCGTTCAGAGCCCTTGTGAACCACACCAATGGGTATTGCGGGACACCACAGTGCACTCCGTGGTATACTATGGGTCTGAAGTTCGGTGTTGGGACTCAAATCGTCTGTAGACACAGCCTCCCCCTCCTCTCCCCTCACCGCCCACCCTCTGCCAGACACATGCGCATTACGCCGGCAGAGGAAAGTGGAGTGGTATGACCGGGGGGAAGGGGTATTCAAATCACACACTGCCTAAAGGGACAAGGAAACCACCAAAAGGACAAACCACCACATTAATAATAAAAAAATATACCAAACAGAAAAAACTAAGGAAACTCAAATACCTATACTAAAAATATAAAAGGGTCTCTCACACGATTCACTACCATAAAGATAAAAAATTACCACCATTTTCAAAATATTACCAAAAAGCCAACTAAATACACAAAAGTCCATTCAACTAAGCAGAATATATAAGCCAAGATTAATGAACTTTGGAAAAATATTTCCTCAAATATGTCATATTATGCTAAAATATAAAAATGGCTTCCATTACAAAAATATGAACACATGATTAACAAAATACACAAAACTCAAGTCAGTATGCTAATAGCATATACATATTAAGTTTAAGGGGAGCAAGTATCTTTTATAAAGTACGTACAGGTATTTAAATGGAAAAACATTTCATATTCAGGTACAGTTATATAAGAAAATATTGATCGGGTCAGCTTGGAATTTTGGCACATAATTGAGCATACCTGCTTGTGCGTTCCCTACAAAATTATTTATGTAGCTAATTATTTTTCAAATTTAAAAAAATTTTACATTTCAGTAATATTTTTGGTAAAAAAATATCAACAAAAATATTTTTTTGGAACGGTAAAATGCATCCTATTTAAATAAAAGTACACACTAGAAGTACACTAAGGTCGTTACGTAGAATATTCCTACCAAGTTTGAAGATTCCAATTTAAATAGTTTTTGACAAAAATGTACCTCAATATTAAAAACTGCACTTTTTAGAAATCAGGCTTTAAGGGGATTCATGAGTCAGGTATTTTCTGTAAAATCAGTTTTGGCGCCTACATGTGTAACTTCGTAAGTAATTGATATAGGAATATGAGTTTTTTTAAGGGATGGTAGAAAAGTTACCTACGCCCGCCTGGACTTACTTTTTTCCTATTGATTATGTTTCCAGAGAAAAAATGTGTGAAACTGGCTAAAAGTACTATTTTTACAGCTTTGGCACCAAGGTTCCTTAAGGGAAAATTCAAAACTACATTGTGGCAAGCATAACTCAATCATTTGGCTTTTGATACATGTAATAATACCCCCAGTGTTACAGATCTAATTTGCGTGTAATTGGGGGACGCGCAAATGTATATTGTAGGGCTTGGAAGGGTCGGGCGGTGCCAAGGTACGTCGGTGCGCTTCACAAGTTGAACCAATTAGAAGCCTGCGAGGTGCATTGATGTAGGTTATAATTTTCTACCAACCCTTAAAAAAACTCACATTCCTATAACAATTACTTATGAAATTACACGTGTAGGCGCAAACACTGATTTTACAGAAAATACCAGACTGGTGAATTCCCTTAAAGTTGATGATGCACAATTTTAATTTAAAAATCCTCCTGGACAGTAACTTTCACTATCTTCTATCTTCCTTTTGCCTAGTCTCATTTTCTCTCTCTTCTTTTTATTTTCTACTTTGACTTCTTTGTCAGCCTTTTTTATTCTTTCTGCATCTATCGCCTTGAGACAATCCATTATAAATTTCCCTGGCTTGATTTGTAATCTCTCAAGAACATTGGCTTTGGCAACAGAACCTTCATTGAAACAAACCACTACATCAGAAACACCAAGTTTCAGGGTCTGGAGCCCAATGTAGACTGTTTTTGGAAGTCTTTTGCCATACATTGCTGTTGAAACTCTAGTTGGGATTTTAAGTTTTTCAATGGAGACATCGGTTCAAAAGGTATGTTTTGGACAAATCATTGTAAACTGGTTTTATAGCAGTCATAACTGCTTTTGCAGTGAATTCTGGTGTGTGTATTCATTTTCTTGGTATTTGGCTTTAGCCTGATTGAATTTACACCAAGAATTTTCATCAGATGGACAAAGGAAATGCTGCGGGTTTGCATCTGCTGAAATCTTATGAAAATATGTAGCCCAAATAGCATTTTTCATATCTTCTACATTATTCAGATTGTTCCTTATAGACTGGCCATAATAACGCTGCAGTTGGTATATTTCAGCATCAGGGAGTCTTCCTGTTCCTCCAAGACCTTTACCATCACTAAGCTTTTGTCCTTTCACATCCCGTTTCAGCCATCTAAGTCGGTTGCCAACATGTTTCTGCACATGTCCAACACATTCAAGGTTGGTAATGTCAATATTATTGCCATAGTTTTCTTTGTAAAACAGCAGCAAACCCTTTGGAATCTCCATCTCCCAAATACTCGACATAACGCAGGCCAAGTTTCTGCTCAGATCGAGTACACAGAGCAGTTGCTCCAGCAACCTCCATACCACCACTTAGGCCCCGTAATTCGCTGCACATACATTTTGGTGTTCTTCCATTTTATCGGGATTTTGTACGTTTATTTTACAAACACAGTCTGTAGAAAAGTTTGATAAGCATTCAAAATCTAATACTTTGCAAGTGTCAAATGACGTTACAATCACCACTCCATTTATAGATGTGTGTCCCAGCTTTTGCCACGTACCATCAAATACAGCAGCCACAGCTGATCTTCCTTCGTTTCCTAGTACAACCTCTTTTGCTGCATTTCTCATAGATGCTTCACAAACTTCAGTGACAGCTGCAAGACGCTTTGTGTAGTATCTTAATTTTGTGTTTGGTGGTGACAAAATTCATTACTGCTGAAAAAATCTTCCCGGATGCCTTACCTTTACCAATGGAACGTAGCGCATATGCAGATCTGATATTTATTTCATACATGTTTCGAATGCACCTTGAACTCATTTCTTGATTATTTTCTTCATAAAAACTGTACTTTATTACAATTTGATGCACCAAACCACATTTGAACTGTTCATTGAGTGTTAGCAGGAGGCTGTTTTCTGAACAACAAAATTTACATTTTGCTATTGTCTGTACTAACCTAGAAATAATTTCTAGTTCAACAATTACTTTTCATACCAGTCTCTTCATAAAAGCTTTTTGGAATTTTAGAATGCTGCAGTTTTTTAGAACTAGAATATGTCTTGGGACTTACATTTGTAGATTCTGGACCAGATGATGTGGAACACCTACCATCAGGACTGTGTTAGTTAGTATGTTTGTTAATTGCCTCTAATTGTTCGTTTTGGATTGAATTTTTTTATCCTTGCCATACTTGCAACTGTTAAGAGTTACCATACTCATGACTCTATGAAATGAAACTAGCGCTTGTTTTGTAAATAAGTAAAATGGTGTGTATAAGAATTCACTAAAATAAAATAATGAAGTAAAACAAGAGGTATTTTACAAAAATATTTCTAAAAGGTTATGGGCCCAGATGTCCTTAAATATTGTGGGCTGAAGAGTAAAATACCGTGAATAAAATGATGTATGTAAAAACAGTAGTAAATCTTCCACAGTTATTGGAAATTGGAAATTTAGTATACAAACTATTCTTGAAGAAAAGCAAATTTTGGAAGATTTAAATGTAGATCAAGACTCGTCAGATGAAAAGCAGATAAAGCAATTCAAAATAAGCGACGCAAAGGCAAAATCAACAATTGTTCAATGCATCAGTGACAAACATTTGGATGTAATTAAGAATGTCAAGACTGCCAAATGTATGATGAAAGCCTTGGAAGATGTATTTCTACGAAAAGGTATCATATCTACGTAATGTCTCTTAAAGAAATTATTGAAATACAGAATTGAGAAGAATGACACCTTAGAAGAACATTTTCTTAAAGTAGAAACATTGATCAGAGATGTAGAGAATGCTGGCAGTAAAATACAAGAGTCAGATAAAATTGGCTACTTTCTACTAACGTTAGATGATTCAGAATATGATCATGCTATCACTACCATTGGAGTCATAAATAGGGATATGACTATGGATTTTGTGAAATCAAAACCGTTGGATGAGGAACTAAAAATTAAAAGTCGAAACAAGACTACACAACATGGAAATGAATTTTCTTTTAGAGTAAGTCAGATTACTTTTTTTAAGTGTGGAAAGAAGGGTCACAAAAGTTTTGAATGGCCACAGAGAAAATCAAAACCGATATCGAAAGGAAGAAATGAGTTTCAAAGAAAATACAAGAAAATAAGAGACAAATTGTAAACCAGGTTGAGTCCACAGAGAAAAATACATATCGTTTATTGCACTGAACTGCAATACCTATGGAAAAGAAAACTGTTTCATTTTAGATTCTAGTGCAATAGATCATTTAGTCAAAACTGAAATAGAATCATATATGAGTGATGTACAAACATTATCACAAGATATATTCATACATACAGCTAACAGTGAGAAAATGGTTGCAAATAAAGAAGGAACAGTGAGGGCAACATGTCAGGGTAGAAGCATAAACTTCGAAGCATTAATTGCTATAGGATTGAAACAAAATTTTCTACCTTTAAATAAAATGATGAGCAAAGGACTGGACATAACTTTCAGCAACCAACAGGCATAAATAACCGGCAGTACATTTGAATTCCTGCGTGAAAAATTAAACAACTTACTTTTTGAAGAATTAAAATTTGAAATGATGAAATTAGAAAAAGGGTTTATATCAGATGTTAAACCAGCAAACCTATGGCACCGGAGATTAGGCCATTGGAATCATGTTGGTTTGAAAATCTTAGGCCTTGAATACAGTAAAGAAACATGTGAGAAATGTGCTGAAGGAAAAGCAACAAGACAAATATTTAAAACACACGAGAAGAAAACAAAAAAAAATTGGCGATTTAATTAATACGGATGTTTGTGGACCAATGATAGTTAAAGGGCATAACGATTTTCAGGTAATGATGAGGTGATTACAGTAACTTTGTAGCATTGCAGGACAAGGGGTTTTTTATTATTGGTGAATTATTTTATGTAATCTTAATTTTATAACATAATGTTTAAAATTGTAACTTTTATTTCAGTGGTCTCGGTTCCAGAAAGGAAAAGTAAAGATGCAGTTCTTTGTTTCTCGTATGTTCTAGATAAGGTGTAATGTTTGTTGTTATGGCCAGGTGGCCTTGCTAGGAGGCAGTAGCTTTGTTTTTCTCTTCATGTTCTGGTTTTTTCTGCTGGAGTTTGGCGGTGTTGGTTTTTTTTAAATTCTTAGCTTCTAGTTATGCCTTAGAGGGTTCTAGATAATGGAACGAATGACGAGGGTCACACCACAGAGAATCAGCCAATGTGAGCAGCACGGCGTGTGGTGCCCCTTTGCCTTTCGTTCTGGAATGCTTGCCTCCGCCATGTTTGATCAAAGTCGTGACGCGATCCAGACCGGATGTGCGCGGGGCTGTGGCCCAAATATTTTCATGAAGTTAAGTTCGGGAGTGGCAAATGTAACATGTGTGGGTAGCATAGTGGCCTTTATTCTGTAACCTTTCTTTTCGGAAATCTTTTGAACTCTACAAAATTCGTTTCCGCACGTAAGTGTAGGACATTAGGTGCGAGAGCCAGGATGGCTACTCATTCTTCTTCGCAGCGTGTGTATTCACAGTGTGCTAAATTTTCTGACTTTGTCTCGTCTAACTGTCTGATATAATCTTGCTGCGTTTCTGCTTGTAATTTTCTGTGAACTTGATCCACCGTGTTAAGAGGAACAGTGTATTCTGTGCCGATGTAAATCTAAATCTAATAAACCAGCAGTCCTGGATTATAGTGAAGTATATCAATTCGGGACAAACCTTTCTAAATTCGCCAGTTTCTGTGAAAGTTCTAAATTTGGCCTACAGTGTGAAGTAACCTACAAAAGTACTGCCAGTAAATTCCGGAGTACTTGACTACAGATCAAGAGATATGTTCCAGTTTTTAACCTTGCCTTTTTAGCTGGGTTATCATCGAGCTAGTGCACTGGTCTAGGAGGACTGGTGTGCTACAATTTGTCGGCCCAAGAGGGCTCAGGTTCTTGTACGAGAGGAAAACGTTACAAATTGGCACCCAACGTGGGGCTCAAGTACTTGTACGAGACACAAAACGCTACAATCTGGCTGCCCAATGTGTCGCCAATACCTGAACAACAAAGGTTTTCCACTTCCTGAGGGAGTATGGTCAGCCTGCGGGAGACAGCTATCGGTACAGGGAAAACGACGGCCCGTGAGAAGTGGATCTGATGATAACATCGAGGGAGCAACACACCAGGAAACCGCAAGTTTAGATAATAATTTTTCAAGGTTGTGTCCAACTTTTAGTATTTCAAAGATATTAAAAAATAACTAGTTAAATTCACAGTGAAAATCAAGTTAGTTGGAAAACAAAAATTAAAAACCTCTGTTTATTTCTTGATGGTAACAATAAAATTATATTTAATAGGCAATAGTGCAAAGATAAAAATGTTGTAAAATACAAAACTTTGGTGGAAGTAAATTGCAAATTTTAATGTGAATTGTATGGACATAAGGTTAATAGTTTTGATATGTTGAAAATTTTATGTTACTTTAGATTTCATTGTTGCAAAGGGTGAATAATTTGTATTTTTTATTTTTTTGCTAATTGTTTATTTACCTTGATATTTGAAAATTCTGTAGTCAAGATGTCTGAAGAGGAAACCAGTTTTAGGGGTTTTTCTGCAGAGGATGTAAAGGGTAGGAAGGATGAGGAGAATACACAATTAGGGGATCAAGTTCATAGGTTAAATGAGGGAAACAAAAATGAATTTACACCAATATTGGAATTAATTAAGGATCAGTTTTCAAATTTTTGGTATGAACAGGATAAAAGATTTGCTGAGTTTAAGGAAGAGATGAGAGAGTGGTGTGATATTATCTGTGAGTGTTTAAATCAAAGAGTTGTACACAGTGTAAGGGTGAGGTACAGAAGGTAGAAAGCAGCAAAGTACAGGCAAAAGAAAATGTATTTAAAGATTGTGAGGTTAGGACAAAACAAATTGAAACATTTGGAAACACGGTAAATGATGGAACGGGGGGAGGAGGGTAGAAAAACAAACAAATGGAGATAGTGTATATCAAAAAACAGATAACACAATGGTAAACACACTAATGAGGATGTAACAAATTTAGGTAAACATAGGACTTCATCAAGGGGGAGAATTCACCGAAGGGGACATACACGTAGGAATTATGTAAGCAAGGGAGAGAAGAAAATGATACAGGTTTTGGAGTGTTTGTGTAATGAGAATGTTTTATGTTACTATGATTCAAGGAATAGACAAGGTGGGGGGGGGGAGGGGGGTTCAGAAATGTACTGAGGTACAGATGAAAGTGTAAACATAAAAGCAAAAACAGTTTTGTCTCGAGACCCAGGCAAGGGTTTATTTGTAGGGGAAACTGCACAAAAAAAGAAATGGGACCAAGGGCCATTTAAAGAAAAGCAAAATATGAAAAGAGGAACTAAGAACTTGGCTGAGTTGATTAGAAAGTTATTAGTACATATTTAGACTCAGGAATTTATTGGACACAAGAGAATGCAAGCCTAGGAGGTCTATATTATAAAAAAGACTATGATGTGTTCTTATTTTCGTAGAGTGAGTGTCATATGTTCAGGGGAACATATTTGTCTGTAAAAATTTGTTTTTCTTATTCGGTGGGACAGATGAAAATTTATAATGTTAAGTTTGTTTTACCAAATGTAATAATGTGATGTTCAAGAGTGTGTGATGAGTGGCTGGACTTAATATTTACCTATTAGAGTAATTGGTAACAGGGGTCTACAAGGAATAAGGTGAGAGGTGATGTAAAGAGTAGAAATGTTGATAATTTGTGAAAATGTTACAGATATGACAGTAAGGTTTATGCAAATTGAAGATAACAAGTAAGGAATGCTACCATATATTGGGAATTATAACAAAAGATAATAGTACAAATAATTGTATGTTAAAATAATAATTTTTTTTTAGGAATTGGCCATGGCCAGACAAGTTTTGGTAAATGTGAATTTTACACTTATATAACTGAATGGTTTTATGATGAGTTCAGGCTATTAAATTTATTGTACTTGTTGAAGTTTTCATGTAAAATTGTATTTTGTTAATGTTTCAAGGAAAGAGCTGATTGACTGGCTGTGGGAATCGTTAGCACACGTGCCACAATTGCAAGATGTTTGTACTGCCTTTCATACTACATTTTATTTTCTTTACAACATGTACACATAGTAAAGTTAATATTTCAAGTAATTCTACTCAATCTTATTGATGTGTTAAGTTTGTTTTGCTAATAACATTGTTTGTTTACACTCATAGGGATGGTTGCCAGGCAGGACCACACCTGAGTATTGTTTTTTTTTTTTACAAAGGATATAAATAGACTTTGAGTGCTGAGTACTAAGGTTATGAGTAACTGTTGTGAGAGTTGGTGGGAATTTGTTTAAGTAAGATAATTAAGTAAATATGAGTGAATATTTTTTGAAAGTAGTGGTTATACAGCATATTGTTTATTGACACAAGGAGAGGAACCACAACATTTTCAAGAGGTGAAAAATAACAAGGAGTGGAAAGAATCTATAGAAAAAGAATTGGAAGCTTTAGAGAAACACCAAACCTGGACACCAATGTATCTGCCATTTGGAAAATCCACTATTGACACAAAATGGGTTTTTCGCATTAAAGAATATGCTCCAGTTGCACAATTATTATCGTACGAATAAGGACCAGAAAAATTAGAAGCCTACTCAGATGCTGATTGGGGAAGTGATCATGCAGATGAGAAAAGCACAAGCGGATCAATTGTTCTCTACGGTGGACACTTTTAAGTTTGGTCATCTAAAAAGCAAAGCTGCGTCGCTTTTAGTACGGCGGAAGCTGAATACTTAGCATCAGCTTCTACAACAAAAGAACTGGTAAATTTGAGAGAAGTACTACATGATTTTTAGAACAGGGAAGATCCTAACCAACTAGTTATTTATGTGGATAACACAAGTGGCATATCAATGACAAAGACATTTGAAAAATCAAAATGTAGCAAACATATAGATATTGAAAACCACTTTATTAAAGACTTAGCATTGAGAAATAACATAAAGAATGAATACGTGAGCTCGGAAAATGATTTAGCAGATATTATGACCAAACCATTACGAAAAGAAAAGTTTCTGAAATTCTGAAGCTAACTAAACATTATATAACGGTGACTCGACGCAGCCCTTCTGCGGTTGCGGTGTGTCGCCTCTGAGGGAGGGTGTGAGAGGAAGCCGTCGCCGGCTAAGACGGGCTGTGTCCCTCGGAGGTCGCGGGGTGTTTTTCCGGCCCGAGGCGTGCCTCAGTGAGTGAGCCGAGGGGAGCCACGCTCGGATCGTGCAGAAGGGGGCGGAGCGCTTCTTTACTTGG
>PNEQ01046640.1:0-35055 GCA_003012365.1 Medauroidea extradentata | reverse complement strand
AGAAACCAATTTTTGTCAGCTGTAGAAACGTATTTTACTCGGAAACTATCGCAGGTTTGCCATTTAGATACACGGCAATTTAAACTTCGCGCCGAGTTTTGCACACTGAGCCGCCTAGGTAGCGGTAGTGTCGATGTCCCCAGCATCGCCAATGTTAAAGTATAGGCCGTGTCCGGTATTATCCTCTACTGTATTTGCTTGCATGTAGCTCACTTCATTGCGTTACCATCAAACCTAACATGATTTCTGCACGTACCCTAAACGTTTTGCTCGGTTACAAGTTACGGAAATTTTTTTTAAGCATCCGTGTATTATGCATGGTGTCTTCCCCCGCTTATTGCGTAACATAGTAATTCATTACAAACTGCATTGAGCAGAAAAACGTTTACAGCCCTTTTTAGAAACTAGGGGAGTGGGGGACTAAGAGTCAGTGCCATTCTATATTGCCGTCCACTTCTTATCCTGGGTTGTATTAACTAACATCACCGTCTTCATCTCATTTTTGGTGCTTTAACAATCAATTCTATCTATAATTTAGTTCTTCTCTTTATAAGCCAAGGTTAATTAAATGAGCAAGGCTCTATTTACATCTACAGAAACATTACAAAAATTAACTAGAATGTTTACGTCATACTAAGATTTAAGTTATATGTCAATGCAACCAGCAGTATAACTACTAACAGTTTATTAGTTAATTAAGACAGCTGCCACTATCAACTAAACATTTTCCTAAATGAATTACAACAAAACTTATTTGAGAAAAAAATAGTTTCCAGCCAAGAACTGGTCGTAAATACCTGAAAATGGAATGTCGACACACTGAATTTTGCTACAGGCCGTTTCATAAACTGCGGTAGTTATCTCCTACATGATAACTTACAAATTACATTTCGGTACCAGAAAAATGTGGCCCCATATAGCCTACCTGTACAGTAAATATTAGTAAAGTAGTGTTGAAACATTGAATCGTTTATATCGATTTTATAGTTTAAACATTGCTTATAATACTATAGCTATCGGGAGAATCTCGGTTACAAACGGCAAAGTGGTGCGTCATTTGTTGGTCTTCTGATATTGGAACTCGCATATTTAATTCTATACTAAAATATATTATTTTTTAATATTATCTAGGCCTATGTTTGCTAGACGCACCAGTAACTTAATCTGAACACGTCTGCCTACGTTAACAATTTACGTCTCAATCTCACAGGTCATTTTTATCGAAGCGTTGTATGCTCTCCAAACTAGTCTTTGCACAAGTAAGAAACCAAAATTATTTATTTTATTTACACATTAATAAGACATGCGGTTAAGAGAAATCCTCGCTTAGCATACGAATAGTTATTTAGTGTGTCACGCGTGTTCTGTATTGTAGGAAACTGCTAAACGTATCCTAACAACGGTAACAAAGTAAGACAATTTTCAAACTTCGCTTGTAAAATTTTTTAAAAATACTTACATGCGTTTATTTTTCCAAACGGGTTCTTTCAGACTGCTCTAACTAGGAAAATACCAACCGTATTCGGAAAACAGAAACAGTAGCATAGGTATCACGTTACATAATATTCAGTAGTAAAACGACAGGGCCGCCGCTTACGTTTTTATAGGAAAAATGCAACAAATCACTTAGCGCTAATTAAGTGCTCCACACATATAAAGGCGATATAATTCCTGACGCGCGCTACCGTCTTGCCCATATGGCTTACCGTTTTACTGCCTTCAGGGGATAATAAACAAGCGTGGCTGGTGGACTTCACTCGTGTGCACGGTCTTCCTACCAAACATTAGTTAACGTGTAAAGATTTCCACATGTGTGTGTATGTATGTATATATATATTTGTGTGTGTGCGTGTGTGTGTGCGCGCGTGCGTGTGTGTGTGCACGCACGCGTGTGTGTGTGTGGCAAACAAAGCATGTTGTTCCCATAAAAAAAAACATTCGTACACATTACTATCTCCAGAACTGTCAAACAAGTCCAGTCGTTAGTTGTTCGTGAGGATAAGTACCTATGTTTGTCTATACTGAGTATATCTTCTATAAAATATATTCCCCCTACTGCTATAATTTATGTTATACATTTCACAAGATGTGGGTTTTTGTAATGGAGTAGTTTTCAATGGCGCTTATTGAAGCTGAGGTTTGACTTGTACGCCCCACTCCTGTTATAACTGCTCTGAGTAGAGACTTTGTGAATACAGTATAGTCTCTCCGTCATCTGCCCAAGAATGTGATTTAAGGGGGAAGTTCACGCAGAAATTTAGTTATTTTAATAATGTTTGTATTTGTACGAGATATTGTTTGTTTTGTAGACATATAGTGTGACTATTTTTCACAGTAATGAACATTTTCTAGCTTCCATAGTTTCTGGATAGTCACAAGTAAAAGCCAAAGTTTGCACAGAACAGTTCTATACAAAAAGCGAAAACCAGTTTACTTACAGAAACAGAATAATTTCCACTGAAGAAAATTGTCGCGGGCTACAACTGGACATCCATAAAAACATTGCATTGAAAGTTTTTGTATTAAAAAAAACACAACGTTGACAATTTTTTATTTCAAATTAATAATTTTTTAAACACAAAAAAAATATTCAATGCTGTTTTTATTCATGTCTACACGTAGCCCGCGACAATTCTGAACTCTCTCCACTTTTGTTTGCTTACAAATAGACTAATAGTCGAGACCTTAGACAGTATAAGTTCCTACTTTTGCCTTGACGCATTTTAAAACTGTGAAAGTCTATTTTAAAAGATTTAAAAACATTTTATTTTCAGTCTTAAGGGGCGTGTGGCACGTTTTATTAAGTGCTTGCATTAAGGGCGCCGCCTTCCGAATGCTTCAAATGTGTCATTGTGTAATTGTAAACTGGTTTTTCTACGAAAATATTCCATGTGTGCCGATTGTGCCAATGTACGAAAATGTAACACATTTCAGACAAGGTCGGAATGTCATCGTCAAGACACCGTGCTCATTAAAAACAGTTTCTAAGCCCTCCAGCATAACTAAGAAGAATGTTTTTTTTTTCAGACTGCCGTACTTAAAAATGTCCTAACCAGGTGTACGTGAAACTCCGATAGACGTGCACTGGACTTTGATACAGACTTTGCAACAATAACATGATACGGTCACGGCTTGACGGCTCCCGCCTACTGGCCGTGTGTTAGTGTGAGTGAGGCACGGCGCCAAGGGCGATGTTGACCGGATCATCTGGTGCGGTATCGCCTCTACCGCAAGACACTGAAACAACGTGCAGTGGTATCGTAGATCACTCGCCTGACTGACATTTTTAGTGGTCACCCTATCTTTTTATTGGTGGAAAGTTTTAAGCTAAGTCCATCGCATGTTTATATTGTGTTTCACACGAATTGTGTGCGTAGTTTTTCAGATATAACATGTTGAAAAAGCTGTTTTTAGCAATTTTGAGGAGCTCCGAAATGATTTTTATAATCAACGTGATGCTTCAAAACTATTCTATAGTCATCGTTTGAAGTGTATTTTCTCTTACTGCATTGGCACAATGGGCATATGTGGAATAGTTTCTTGAAAGACCGTATTGAAGAACACGCTGCAACAGATTTTAAGGATGTAGTAGGCCAAGCCCTTAGTGTCCCATAGAAAAAAAAAAACGGTTCGGCGGGAACCTTGCACACGAGTTGAGCCTGTGGTTCGTTGAGGCGATGCGACATTTGATACTTCAAGGTCGCCCTTACATCGCCGTCACTTCTGAGCTTTAACACTCAGAAAGGCAGCGCCTTTAAAAACATGTGTACAACGATGTGGTGTGGCGTAGGATTAGCACTAGATCAAACTCTGTTTAGTGTGTACAAGAACCACACTCTCGTGAAACAGACAACTTCCATATATTTAATTCATACTTAGTAAAATTACAAACATACGGCCACAAGCTTCTATTGACACTTCTTTTGCCAGTGTTGATTTTTTACCTTAATAGGGAGCATGCATCGTTACGGCCGTCGTAAAGAAGTGTTGAAAACGTTTTATCCCCTCAGATTCCTAAAATATTTTAAATGAAAAATATATAATTTGGACTAGTTATCGATTTAAATAAAATTTCTTCGAAAACTGTTAAACATGCATAAGTGATATATGCTTCATGTGGCTTCCTGTTTAGATATAGTTTGCGCATTTGAGACCTAGAAGTGTGGGGGCGGTAAGGACCACATAGTACGCACATCATGCCTCTCCCTAGCCTCTATAGTCGCAAGTCACTGAACTGGTGTGCAATCTTCTCGACAACTCGTCTGTATGATAGTGACCCTATAATTTAGTGATTTAATATAAAGATAAAGAAGCCCTGTATACATCTATATCTTTTAAAGATTCTGCTCCGATATTTTTACACATGAAAAGGACGGCGAAAACACAAAGTACGCCCTACGCCACTTTCGACGAAGGAAAAAAAAACTTCAGAGAAAAATGGAGGACCTGAAGCAGGTACAAACACGTGTAATATTCTTTGGATGCTATTACAACGCAGACATGACTCACGTACATTGAGTAGTTTTCTAATAAACCTGTGTCATATATTGTACAAGGACTGTTTCTCTGCACACGGATAGGCAGGAGAATGAGGGGTGCGGAGGGGGTCTGGATCAAGCCACTGTGCAGCTCTGGGGAGTGGCGGCTGGTGCGCATGCGCGGTTGACTGGGAGCCGAGAGCCACAGCCGAGCAAAATGTGACATGTTTTCCAATCTCGCGTCCGGTATTCCTATTTATTGTATTTGTTTCATCCGTCGCCCGTCAAAAGTTAAAGCTTGTCAAGCTTTCGGCGGACGGACGGATAGAAATATTGGAAGCTTCTGATTGGCTGAAGGTCACATGACTGACGGACGGACGGTCGACTGCCGGGCGAGACGGATAATTGTAACTCCGGCTTTAAGCCGGATTCACACGTCCACAGACAGTACAGATGACCGTTCATGCGTATACAGATCTTCGGTGCACCCATGATTCAATTCGTTGTTTATACTGGGTTGTGTTTACATGTGAAGTAGCGTTTGTGGGCGTGGCATTTAATGAAATATTTTTAACTTTTAGCACGAGATAGCTTTATGCAGCTATCAACTTGCGTGTATTTGCGTGATAATTACATAAATCGTAATCTAATACGACATAATTCTGTGGTAATTATTGGAGTACAGTAGTGCAAATGAGAAGTGACAAGTGTTTTTACCGACTTCACTTAAATTTATACTCGTGTGTCTTATAAAATAAATGTAATAGAGACGGGAATCAATATTTTCGATAAGTTCTTTTGTGTTTAAAAGCAAATAAATAGCTTCTGAAAAGAAGACACTCGAAGCAACATTTCTAGTGTGTCGGCAAACTGAAGAAGCCTACATACGAAAGTTTGCATCAGCAGTTTTATATCTGGTAAGTCATTTACTTTTTATCTTTTAGGTATGTATTTGACTGTTGCGAAATCAAGCTTTTTTTTTAGAAGAAGAAGTGTTAAGATTCGACTCAAACAGATCAGTACTGAAATTCACTAGCCTAATTTTGTGGGTGCCTACCTACATTCAGTCAAGTCGTAGTGGGAAGATAAATAAAAATCTAGTAATGAGTAGGCACATCTAAAAAATATAAATAGTTTTTAAAATTTGTCAAAGAAGAGAAATTGAATACAACTGAAGGAGACAGACAATTTTTAAAATTGTGTTGATGTTGTAAGTTACAGGTTTATGAGTTCAGTTATGTTAGTGTTTCAAAAATAACTATAGTAAGTTAAAGGATCAGGTACAGCAAAGGGTAGCAGGGTGGGTGAAGGATAAATGGAGAAGGCAAGGGCAGGCTGGTGAGGATGATAGGAACATTTGGCCATCAGCGATGTTGAAGGAACTGGAGTGGAACTCATTGTTCGAAAGGAGAGGAGTGGTAAAGCTGGTTAGGATGTACAGAGTGGTAAACTGAGAGGGAGGTTAGGGTATGTTAGGCTGCCTATTAACTAAGACAGAGTGAAAAGGTTCAGAGCAGAACAGAGCGGGTACTAGTTTATGCTTAGGTTGGTGAGGGAGTGGAATTTGCTGTAGGAATAGCAAGCGAGGGTGGTTAGATGGTAAAGGAGGGGATTGGTAGGTGGTTTGATGTGTTCACAGCTTTTATTAGCAAAAAAAAATTCTTATTATTTTTGTAACACATCCAAAACAATGTTGTGTATTGTTTTACAAAGATAATTTTTTACTGTTTCAGGAAAACCACGGTCAGAGTATTTCACATACCCTTATTTTATACCATTTGGTTTACAAAACAACAACATGTATTATTTCTTGAGTATGGTAACCAGAAACTCATCAACTGTGCTACTGCTGTCAACAACTAGTTCTGAACTGCAGCTTCCTGAAGATGGCGTGTCACCAGTTGTCGTGGAATTGTAGGTGTATGTGGTAGACAAGGTTGTGTGCAAAGTGCCCAGACTGATTCTGTGAAGTTGTACAACATTAGTGAAGTGAGTGGAATATGGTGAAGATGGCTGTGTTTCCTACCACTGCATTATAAGTTATTGTCAATATGCAGCACATAAGTAGACCTCAGAACTTAGTTTAGCTAACTTTAGTTCCAATGTATTCTTTTTCTTTTTTATTTTGCATCAAGATACAAGTCAAGTTTTGTGTTAATTGAATGAGTGGGCATTTGGAAGGGTGGATTTTCCCAACTTGTTACAGGAATACAAAACTCAATAGTAAATTTTTGAAAAAAAAAAAAAAATATATATATATAAAATACTAGATTTTGTCATCAGTACCTAGCAATTGTCATTACTGAGCAAACAAATTTGACAAATCTAAAATTATATTGTGTTGCTGGTTTTTTAGCTATATTTGAACATATAAGCCACCATGTGGTAAAATAAACATTAAACTATTAAAAAATGCTCATCTACTTTGTCGTAAACATTTTCAGCATGTTTGTGTATATTATGATATGGGCTACTGATTTTAATATGCCTGAACGGTACATTTACAATTGTTTTTCAATAAATGCTTTAAAATTTATCTCCCTCGATTGTGAAATTAATGTGTTAGTTTTTTAGACGAAAAACCATGTGAGATTATTGTTCATCCAAGTAGGTCTGTGTTGTGAAGCCGAGAGACTCTGAACCACTGTTTTCAAGGCAAGAGCTGCAGCTCCAAGGTTGTTTTTTGTTTTGTGTTCAGGAAAAATGTCTGTACATTGCTGTTGTTGATGTGTGTGACTCTTCTTCAAAAATTTACAGTAAACAGATAACCTAATACTGTATAGGTATTGTGTGCTGTTTTTCCCAGGCAAACTTTCTCATCTGGTTTCCACCAATCCAAAAGGTCAGAAATGTGAATTCCTCTGACACTATAAGATCTTAGAAATTTAACACTGTTCATCCCATTACACTGGCAATTTATGTTATAAAGAGTTTTAGAAAAAAACTGGGTTTGAATAAATTTTCTTATGTGATTGTTACTGAAAACTGCCTCATCACAGTTACGATACGTGAATAGTAAAGAATGCAAAATAATTTAATTCAAATTTGTGTGTCTGAACTTGGGGTGCTTACTGTATCCTTAGGAAATGTGTAACTGGCGTACACTTTGTATAGGTGTGAAAAAGTATATAATTGCAGTGTTCCAATGAAAGTAGTATCCAAAATAATTTAAATATGTACATTCAGCTATCTAACAAGCATCATTGCCAAGTGTGTAGTGCAGCAGTCAAAAGTCAGACCTAGATTTATGAGGCATGTGTATTCTTGCTCACATGTGATGCTTGTGCTACTGTGTTAGGAAATAGGTTCTGTTATCCTTCAGTTTGAATTACAATGTAAACTGTTTATGAGCTATGTGCACATGTTGATTAAAATAAATTTAACTTATTTTCAAACCATTCAGTTCAATAATCCTAACACGCAAGTTAATGCCTACAAATTAAAAAAAATAAAATATCATTAATTTCATTGATGCATTCAGTAGTCCACTGTAACGTTCTTCTCATATAAATGTTGTTTCCTAGTTGACGCTCACTGGAACACATACAGTACCTAGTATTACTGCACAAATCTTGCAAGTACAACTGTCTATCTGATGAATGCAGGTATGGTAATTTTTTCCATTTGTGACGGTCAGAAAATAACAGCGAAAGTGCAATACTGCTGCAAGGGAAAATTGAAAACTTGAGATCAATGTTTGGCTAATTTTTTTAATGATTACAATTTGTTGCAGATTTCTGAGTTTCAACTTTGTACCTTCCATACACGTAGTTGAAATAGTTATAAAAGAAATTATATTTTTGCAGCTTTGTAGAAAATTGTAGTGTGTGTGGAGGAAAACTGAGTATGGTAAACAGTCTATTCTTTGGAAGTATTTGATGTATTGGATTTGACTGGTTGAGTTGGTTACAGTGGACAGACAATATATGTACCTACGGTTGTGCTGCAAAGTGGGCACTGAACTGTGAAATAAAGGAAAAATTGTACTGTAATAAGGTGAATAGAAACAACTTCAGAGCAAAATGTTAGGTCATGAAGAGAACTTAAAATGTAGCAAAATTTTATTTAAGGAAAAAGTGTAAGCTAGGAAGTTGTTTTTAATTTTGTTCCTATTCACCCAGTTTTACGGTACTGCATTATGGTACAGCCAATGCTTGAACATGTGGTAGCAGTGTGTGATCTGTATGTGGAAGTGTCGGTGCAAAGAAGCTCAACAAAATATTGAATGGTATGTGGTAGAGAACGCAGGGGCAGGGTAGAGAAAAAGGTAACTATACACTATCTGTAATGATAAGGAACTGGAATAGATCACATTGAGAACTGAAAAACAGTTGAGGATGTAAACAGTTAGTAGTTTTGTTAAAGGATCTGGTTCATGCAGTTGATGAGGAGAAGCAGGCGTAGCTAGAGCTAGAGAAGGGCAGTGAGGTGGGTGATGAATAAATGGAAGAGGCAGGGTCAGTCTGGTGAGGAGGAAAGGAACTTTAGGCCTGGGGTGATAAACAGGGAGGGAAGATGGGGCAGTCTGGCCTGCAAACTAAGGGAAATTGTAGCAAAAGTAGAAAAATTCAGAGGGTGTGAAGAACGGAGTGGGGTTGACAGTCAATGCTGGTGAGGGAGTGGAATGCACTGGGGGAAGAGTTTGTGGCTGTGAAGGAGGTTGGAAGGTTTAGGAGGGGACTGGAGGATTGATGCTGTGAGGATGGGGAATAATCTGATCACCACCGGGCTTTAGCCCAATTGTGAGTGTAAAATGTATAATAATTATTATTATTATGAATGGAGAGGGATGGACAGGGTTAATTGTTACCTGAATAAGAGAGGGTATAGGGAGAAGGGAAACAACAGTGAGAAGATTGAAGGGGTTTGGAGGAGAACATAGCAGTGTAGGCTTATAGAGTACAGTATATTGTAGTTTATTACATCTATCAGATCTTTTCGTGTACATCTTTGAATGAAGATATTGGTTTGTTATTTATTTAGTTTTATTAGCCTCCTCGTATTTCCAATGCATACCAGAACTGAATGTTTAATAGTGTGAATAGATGATTGAAAAGGGCTGGAAATTTTAGAAATGGTATTTTATAGGGGCAGGTAAGAGTAATCTCGCCACTGACTATGCAATTATTTTTTTATGGAATACAAATTTTAAGGACCTGGGAGCTGGGAAGTGAACTAGTTTCATATCCTGAGCAAATGTTCAACATGTGATCTACGAAACACTTACAAAAAAAAAGTAAGTGATAGGGTCAGATGAACTTGCCACTGGGTGGCCACCGAATTGTAATTGATGTTTTCATTAGTTATCTTGTTCAATTTCTCTTTCCTATTCCATATTTGGCTGAATTATGCATGTATGTTATGGCTTTATGCTGTCGCCTGTACTTAACTAAGAAGCATTTTGAGTTGGCAGTAACAATTAAATTACTGGTGAACAAAAAGACAGTTTCTGATATTAGGCCTTACGATTTAAGATTTTTTTTATAGGAAAAGTAGGTTAACATTTTTTTGCACGAATAAATAGAGTTGTACGACAGTATACACACCGATCCACTACATTCTGAACATTGCTTTAATAACTACAGTAGAGAGTTGATCACCATAAGGCATACCAGTACTCACACCGTCAGTAATTTGAGATAGCCCGCAGCACCACAGTTGAGATGCTAGTAGTACAAGAATTGGAAGAACTGATCACCAAGTAATCACTGCTACTAGCAAAGTCTCAGTTCTCAACCAGTAATTCAATTCTCGTTCCAGTATGTCTCGGTCCAAAGTGCCATGTCTTGTATCTCATGTTGAAAGGGCCCGTAGCGTCTTGTCTAGATTGTACGTCTCATAGCTTAAGCCTTCGTATCTCAGGTCGCCAACTCTTTTATCCTGTGTCGAACCATTGTGAAGCCATGTTTGTACCAACTTGGGACAGACCCAAGCCCTGATCATCAATCACGTACTACAAGTCTAGAAGTGTGCTATGTTCAAACAGATGTGTAACTTGTATCAAGTGTTGTAATGTGTTCTGTTGTGAATATACGCATCCTGTGAAACCTAATTTACTCGGTTTTCTCCTTTAATGAAACCAACTTGCATACCAACTTGTGATTATCAATCTAAGGTGAGTGACATATGCCTTCCCCTATTATTTATGCGAGATTTACCTTCCCTGTGCTATCATTACAAGGGCTTTACCTTGTTGGCTAACTCGGTAGTCACTCACTGGGTCAAGATTAGCTCTAGCTCGGGAAGGATTACCCATGACTCATGCAATCTATCTTAAGAACCTTCATGAGACTCACATTGTTCTACACTGCAGCAATTATGCAACCAGTAAACCCAATAGCCAGGTGATAGGCATAACTCACGTGACTACAGTGTCCCACTTTACAATGCAGTACTGTACATCATTTACAAAACAATTTGTTCTGATTATTCAGTTCTGTAATGCCATTAACAACTGGCTAACAGCACACACACGCAAACCTGATTCACAACCTGTTACTGGGTTGGTAATATTGTTATGTGCAGTGCAACTAGATTTATCACATATATGCAACATGTTACACAATTAACAATAACCTCAAACACTTTGACCACATCTATGTATATCTTTGCAGCTGTCCCTTTCTTACTACTGCAATTATTTTCCACCCCTCATTTTGAGTGATTAGTCGCTGGCTATGTGTGGCTACAGAAGCAATGATGCATTCTGCTTTCTATGTCTTATGAATTAATGTATGCCCAGCCACTTAAATGCTAATTTATGTCAGGACACTAAGTTCTCAATCAGCGTGGAAGGCAACTGTCAAAACTATGATGCCTAGACGTAGCCAACAGCTTCCAAACCAGCCCTCCAATGTGGACTAGGAAGAAAAGAAAGCAGGAGATTGGAAGAGAGGAGATGGCAGACTACTATAATACAAATAAAATGTTGACCACGTAAACAAATGCTTTATTGTGGTATAACACAACATCCAGTTCAAAATAACTGGTTCCTGGCAAGAAACCAAATAAAATAGCAGTCACTCACTGCATATGAACTGCGACGCTGTAACCGAAAATTCCTCCAACACGGTGACAATAGTGTGCTGGCTATCACCAATAATCAACACGAGTTCAGGATATTGGTGTCTGTCACTCAACAACCACGTAACAATATAGTTCCTCAAACACATAAAACAACTCAGCTGATATGACGTATACTGAACATGTTTCGACAATAACCAAACAAGACAAAGGTTCTTTAACAACCTGATCATACAGACTTCAAATATAACATCAATATTTTAAAACACACTGCACCTCTACAAGTGCCGAATGTATGAAAAGAAATAAGGAAACGCATATTTAAAGTGACAGATATGCACATACAATGTTACCTTAAGTAAAATACTGTTTTCTGCAATGTTTACATATGTAGGAAAAAAAAAAGGAGCAGATTACAATGTTATGAAATAATTGTTGCATATGAAGTAAGACACTGCTGTGGTCACTCTCATAATAGCCACATTTGAGTAATGGCCGCACCAACATTTTGAATGGAAGGAAACAAAATGTGCATAACGGCAGATATACATAATGTAAACATACGTTGGACAAGAACATCCGAGAGATGGCAGAGTAGTGACGGTGTGTTGTGAGACGTAACAGTCCGCAAGAGTAGTTACAGTTGGTGCAGCACAATCATTTCCATCAGCAAACCATACGTCATTGCTGTCGTCTCACCCGTATTTGCTCTAACATTTTCTATCAGCACCTTGATAGTTTATAAAAAAATAATTGTGATTGTTTAGCCATACAAATAATACATGTTGAGGTTTATTTATTCATTTATGTAACTGTATGTACATAACTGATTTATTAAACAAATACAAATTGTAGTTAGGTTAATGTATAATTTGCAATTGTATCATGATCAACAATACATCCCAGGTACTTTTTTTACTGTATCATATTTTGTTTACAATTTTTACTGTCCAATAATATTCTTTCTTATTTTAAGTATGATTATTTCCTGTTGTAATCATAAATTGGCAGATTGACGAACATGCAAACACCAGCACTCGTATAAAACTCATAAATTTTTGAGACATAAATTCTTTTGATTACTATTTCTAGCCAAAACAATGTTCTTGATGTTTTTACATAGTTAATAATTATTACCAAGTGAAAACAATAAAAACACACTACAATGCATACAGTTAAATTTTATTTAACCAAAAAAATTGTTTTAATGCAACTCTTTTCTTCTGAAAGCTCCTCATAATAGCCATCCACTATTCTTTGCTGCAAAAAATGGTCAAAAATATACAGCCATTTATGAGAGTAAATGCAATATTTTAGTTACTAGTTCACAAATAAACACAGTACAACTGTTAAGTCTGGATTTTTATGACACAAGGCACAACTGATTTAACGTTTTCAAATGGGGAAATAAATACAGTTGAGTCTTGTTACTACAACAAAATTCAGATCTTGAGAAATTTGTGTTAACAAAGTTTTTTGTAGTACTAGACGACATATCTGATTTTAGCATCTTATTAAAAAATTCAAAGGGTTTCTTTATTACGTTCGTGTCTAACTGTCACTGGAGTAAAACAAACATGCTTTCAAAATGTAATTAGCTTATGACAAACACCCTTACGTAGTTTTCAAAAATGTTAGATATAGTAAGCAGCAAGTACAGTATTGTGACATGTGTAGGACTGGATAGCTGATATAAGGCAATACTGACTACTGTGCAGCGAACCAGACAGATCTTGCCGTAGCCACTGTCTCTGTTCTTGTTTCGTCACTTCCACTTACCAGTGTCAACTGACGACCACCTGTGGCTTGTTTCCTTCCCTTCCAGCAATACTGATATAACCTTCTCTTTGCAGTTTGTTTCATCAGATGCCAATATTGTTTACAAGTGTTTGTGAACGACGCTGTACAATAATGCACAACTAAGGTGTGTATTTATGGCATCGCAATTAGGAAGGGCATTAATTTATCTTGCACCAATTACCACATTTACCTCAATAAAAGATCTTGTACAAACATCTTTAACAACCAAGTACTGCACCATTTAGTATAAATAACCTCAGTGTCTGGATATTTTTCCGCAGTGTAATATCTAACATAGTCTGCCTTTTTCCACTTTTCCACACATTTTAACATTTTCTGTTTAATAAGTCCAAGTCAGAGATGGCATCACTAAATCAAACCAAAACCAGTAGCCGAAACATCTGAAAACCAAATTCTAGCTGAACAGTAAAGAAAGAATGATAACTCACAGGATGGTCATGAGACACAATGTCACAGTAACAAAGGAGACACAGACGCATCCTTTAATTGGCAGACTTTGCTGTATGCATCGACCAATAATGACAAAGTCACAATGCTAGCAGTACCTGATAAGCCGTTCCCTAACGAGCACACAGAAACAGACCAGTTAAATTGACCAGTAGCTGATGTTTAGTGACAGGTACTAGTCATCTCTATCAACCGCGATGGTTCCACGAGACTGTTCATAGGTATAAAAGATGGAGTCCAGGCCAAGTACATGATAGTACGTAGCAACGTTTCTCATGGACACGAGAACAGGTGGATATTACTGTTGCTATCTTGGTTGAAGAGGTAACTAATTCCCTTAAAATATACGGGAAATATTAGTTACCTGACTTTGATAAATGAAGTATGTTTTTAGTACAACTTAGTCACTTAGACTTGTGAAAAGAACAGTGTGTAGCAGATGGTCAAACCTACTGTAAGGGCTGGCAATGAGAGGTACTGCATAACTTTCTGTATACAGCATTACTGTGTTACATAGTAAATGTTACGTTTCAACAATATTGCAGTTAAATGATAATTCATTGCAAGTTCCAAAAGTTATTGACAGATAAAACATATATGTGACTAGTCATGGGAAAAGGGATCTTATCTTCCAGACGTAAAATTTTCAGGAGAGCTGAAAATAGCCAGAGAGGACAAAATTGCACGTTTTCGTTTTAAGAAACTAATGATAGCTACATACTTCCTATAAAACTACAGTAGGTGAATTTATAGTTGTGTATCTTACTCCTAAATGGCATAAAAACACAGTTTCACAAACACTTTCAAGAAATAGGTGGTGTATCTTTCTACTGTAGTTAACATTGTTAAAGATTAATTTCCATTCATAACAATTTTGCTCAAAACACCAAAATTTTGTTTGAAATATTTATTTATTATAAAAAAACAAAGTTGGCAGTGTTTCTGTCATTAAAAATACAAAGTTGGCAGTATTTCTATTGGTTGTTTTGCCAAACAGCTAAATAATGTTAAGTCGTTTTTACATTCACTTTTGTTATATCTATGGTATGGATAACATTTATCTTTTGTAGAGTTTTGTCTCTGGTGTTATGCTATTGATGTATAAAGTTATTCTGTTATTTGTTTTATAAATGTTAGGATCTTAATAGTTAGTGTCCAAGGAGTATTACTCCTATGAAAAGAGAGATAACTATAACTCAATGCTATGGAATGGGTCCTGAATATTTCCTTCTTCTTAGCTGTGTGTGGGTTCACTAGCATTCTAGCTACTGGAAAATACACACACACCAAATTTTTTTCTCTTAGTTTTCTTCTCACACATTTTTTTGTCAATTTTAAAGTTTTTATGTTGCCCTGCAGAAAACAAAAGAATCTTTGTTTGGTTGAAACAGAAACACAACCGTTTGTTGCACATTGTTATCACAATCTGCTATTGACTCGGCATAGAAACCAACAATAACTGCCATTGCTCAAATGTGTCTGTGATATTTGGATGCATGTACACAAATGTGGTATTGCGACGGTGCTGCTGCAATTTAACTATGGATATTAGCTGAAGCTGAAATGCAGGACTCAGTTCCCTTATATTAGTTACACCCCATGTTAGTGTCTGTTCAACAATGGAAGAAAAATTGCTAAGATTATAAAAACTTATAGTGGCAAAGAAATTCTGGATGATTTACAGAAAATTTTTGAGGGCTATTTTTGGAATGGATCTGCCAATTCTGATGGGTCTCACTATTAAGATTCTGATGTTTCTGAACAATACAGATTCTCTGGCTCAACGTTTAATGCAAGACGATACAATTTCTAATAATTTAGAAATGCCAAGTATAATACATTTACAATGTATAATTTTTCATCTCCTTCATTATGTTTTAAGTAAAAATTTTTTTAGGTTAAGTTTTGAGATAAGGTGTGACTGATTGCTAGTGTTTCACTGCAGAGGTTTAAGCCTATTATTTACTTCCAGGATGATGGGTTGCCAGACACCGACACCATTCAAGATATACCTGCTACTGTGTTACAAGAACCACCTAACATTGGAGTAGAGAACATGTAGTGGATGAAGTGTGGGTAAGTTGTCACTCTTTTTAAGGTTATGTACTTCTCTTGGCTCCTCTGCTGGCTGACCATTAACTCTGGCAGCACTTTCATATTTCAGGAGCCAGCGATTTATCAAGAGAGAATTATTCACGGTGATGCTGACATTCGTATAATCAAAGTAGAAGAATGTTGCAAGAAATAATGTTGTGATGTACTTTCTCTTGATTAATTGTTGAAAATGAATCTGGACTGTGTTAATTTAGATTTTTATCAATATGGTGTTAATATGCTAGATTTAGTAATGCTGGGTCAGATAAAATCTAGGCGTAGAACGAGAAATGACGTCAAATATGGCAGACAAGCCAAGGAAACAGAACAATAGCGTCTCTGAATAATTTACACACTGAGAGGAGCACATGTGTGCGAGCAGTTGTTTCTTGTGGCAAATGCAATAAAAGTAAACCATTTCAAAAGGTTGTTAGAACATTTTATGAAACACAGTGTTGTTACTGCTGTTCACCAGAACACACGTAGTAAAGATACAGTAGAACCCCGATTTTACGACCACGGATTTTATGACAACAGCGATTTTATGACGATTTTCTCAGGCGCTGTCAAAAAAAAAAATAATAAAAAAAAATTGGGTTTGTAACAATAATGCACTTTTTAAGAATACGTAGATAACATTATGCTGCCGCCATTACTACAGTAGCCTTATCCACGTTTGTCACATCAGCAACCACGGTTGAAAATAATAAAAGAAAAAAACTGAAAATATAAATAAGAAATGTTCGACAATTCATATTTTACTGCGCGCCGCACTGTCTACGAGCATACGAGCACGCCACTCATCGCCACCGCCGCACACGAGCAGCTGCTAGCGTAACTGCCAGCTAGTCTCGCTCCTTGAGTCTCGCTCTCGACACTCGTTGCGTCAGCCACAGTACAATATCTGCTTCGTCGGAGTGGCCGTGTACTGTGTGCGGATACACACGATTCCATGGTCTGCAGCGCAATGTCTCCTTCAAAGACTGTACCTGTAGTACTCAATAACACATTAGAAATTATGTGTTACCAAATGTAATTCAATACGTCGGTTCTCACTCCTCTCAGCGCATGTCCTTGGCCGCGAAGGGCAGAGAGATAGCGTGGTACATCACGCCGCTCCGTGCTGTGTTGGCGATATTAGCGGCGCCTGTCCCGACACGCGCTGTTGTCACTTCACCGCTGCTGGCCTTGCTGTCGCTGTATCTAACTTGCCGGGCTGCACACATTATTTGATATTCATACAATTTAAAATGTTATGGAGTACTGCCCGAACGTATTTACAATCTGTATTCGCACAATAGAGTCGTATTTGAGTGTGGGTAGGGAAACAATCCCATAAATTGTATATGGTGATTTATGTAGTTTATTATGGTGTCTTGAATACACGCGGTTTCGCACATTCGTGGATTTCCTGTAATATATAAAGTCAATGCGTGCTTGGCTTGTGGTGGTGAGTTATGAGACAATGCGAAGCGGGATGTCTGCTGCATAAGGAAATCCTGATAATTTTATCACTACGTTATCACTGTGCACGTGGCACAAACATGGCATGTAAACAAGTGATTGTAGCGGTGGTAGGTAGAAAGATGCTGTACTGTCCATCCCTTTACCGCCCACCACTTGCCACTTCATCCTCCCGCCCCCTTTCGTATCCTATCACTACATACCAACACTATGCTATACGCTGTTCACGGTAAAGTGAACACTTTTGAGCACCTATAGTTACTTTTTTCCCTCTGCCAATTTGTATTCTTCCACAAAACATTTCCATTTTTATATTAAACAAAGTACAGTATACTTTTAAAATCAACTACAGTATGTACAATTTTACATCCAAAGCCACCACAAAATATATGTATTGATTGGTATTGCCATGGAAGTGATTTTGAAAAGTGTTCATTTTACAGTGAACAGCGTATACTTTATGTGCACTTAGCAACCGTGAAAGCTAATGACGTCGTATGTTTCAACAGCCAAACCTTTTGTCCCTTTGTATGTAATTAGCCACAAGGGCAGCCAATGGTAGGGTTAGTTTCATGTCGCGCCAAATCACCGTTACTCTTTGTTACCCCAACCCTCATGCCGCATCACTGCTTCAGCCTTCAGTCTGTTCGTGCAATATTCTGCTTTCAGTTACATCTCTTAAGTTACATTATGTAATTCAACTTTGTAATTTTGGAAAGAAAAATGACTTTCAGTAGGCTTGTGACGCTCACCACACGCCGCTTCGCTATGTTTATGATTATTGTGGTAGTTTGAGATAATTCAATAACTTGGTACATTTATATTTCTATTCAAAAGACTTCAACTTCTTATATAATATTTACATTATGTTAATCAACATTGTAATTAAAAAAAAAAAGGGTTAACACACTCACCGCATGCCGCCTCACGATGTTTACTTTTTTGAGGCGGAAGAGATATGTAATGATAGGCTTTGTGGCATGTCCGTGTTTCTATCATAAATTAGGGTATTGCAATTAAATATAATTGTTATACATATTTTTTATCATCGAAAACTTGTTTGTCTTGTGTGTTAGCGACGATTATAAAGATATTTGAGCAAAAACTGACTTTGTACTTTAATTTTTCTTACATTTAAAGGTTTTAAATGGCCTACATCGATTTTGTGACAACATCGATTTTAAGTCGATTTTTTTGGGAATCATAGACCGTTGTAAAATCGGGGTTCTACTGTACAGTAGATAAAGTTGTTCTTTCCAGAACAGGCTGCATTGTTCATGCCTGGATGGTTAGCAAATCATCATAGCACTGTATTGTGAAGTTGTTACCATTGTCAGACTCTAAATCTAACTTTTCAGAAAGTACACAGAGGTTTGTCAGGTTTCTAGTGATCAAAGTGTTGGGAAAACCACCTTTCTCCACATATGGTGCACATTTTGCCCTGATGTTGTCATTAAGAGACCTCACTCAGATTTGTGTGCAACTTGTCAAACAAGTATGAAATCTCACAATAAATTGAAGGAACTACTGATGTGGAAAAAAATGAATCTTTCCTGAAATGCCAGCAACATCTTCAACATGTAAAAGTTGAAAGATCAGTAAACCATTTGTCTACACCCAAAAGTGTCAACATTTTGACGTAAACAATTTAACACATACAAAATTCATACGATGGGAAAGTACATTACAGCTTTGATTTCGGCCAACAAGTTCATGTTCCTTACGATTCACAACAACCAGGTCCGATGTATTATCAAACCCCATTCAAAGTTGGAATTTTCTGTATTATGAATGATATTATGAAAGTAGAAAACAATTTCTTAATACCAGAATCAACTCAGGTTTCAAAGTGTGCTAATGCTATCACTAGTTTTCTTCACTACTACAGTACTTTAGACTACTATGGTCTCAGTAAACAGCATTTACTGTTGCATGCAGATAATTGTGTGGCACAAAATAAAAACATTGTTTATAAGTTACCTCAGTTGGAGAGTTTTGAATAATTTGAATAAGAGTATAACATTCTCCTTCTTACCTGTAGGGCACACCAAGTTCTCCGCTAACTGAGCATTTGGACAAAAAATATATATATATATTTATACCAGCAAAGCAAAGCTCAATAAATGAAGTTGCCACAATACTAGAGAGAGCGAAGTGAATAGGGCTGTACTTACAGGAACTGAAAGTGCTGAAGTCATGGTGCCAATTCATGATTGACAACACTATTTCAGTCAGAAAAAAAAGGAAGGTAGTGCCAAACATCCCAAAATATTGTCACTTCAACTTTAGAAGCGAGGAAAAGGTCATCGTAAACAGTCAAATAAATGTTGCTGTACCAAGTATCGAGAACATGATAACATACAACACTGAACTGCAAGCAGACTTACCATTAGAAATGTGACCTGAAGGGTTATTATATCAGAATAAAAAGTATTTGTTCGAAAAAATTGTGATAGAAGACTGGCCAAAAAAGTTCTTGACAGATGAGGGATAATGTCCATAATGAAATGTAATGAATAAGAGTGTTTGTCATAACAAGTAAATTTATTATTATTATTATTATTATTATTATTATTATTATTATTATTATTAATGTATTAGTATTGTTACATAACAATACTGATGTGTTTTCCTTTTATTAATTTTAAATATTTCACTAAACTATGCCCAATTGTATATTTTTTTAACTTTTTGTGGTTCTTAATAAATGTGTTAGTTATATATATATAAAGCAATTTATTCTTGTACAGTTTCCTTTACTTTCCAATTTATTACTATAGAATTTGGCATACTATAATTTCAATACCACATCTGAATTCGGCACGAAATGTCCTATAAGTCGAAACACAGACCAACATACCAGGTTTAGTAAATTAGTCAAAAAGTTACTTTACTAAAAACTAAATATCACCCATTTGGAAGTTACAGTCCCTTTTCCCATGACTAGTCTTATATGGCGGGAACTGCGACAGAAGATCAACATGTGATAAAGCTGTTGAATATCTGTCAACAGACACTTATCAGTGTTCTGAGCAGAAAATACAGAAAGATACAACTGAAAAATATGTTTCGTCCCGAATATAAGTTGACGTTAACTATTTTTTTTTCTCCAAAAAATTAGTTTAAAAATAACAGGCTCAATTTATGAGTCAGCATTTTCTTATAAAAAAAATTGAACATATGATGTGAAATGTGCTAGTAGAAGGAAACTCTAGGGATTTAAAAATTTCAATTCTTAAGTGTGCATTTGCAGTATGTACGCACATCCGAGATGTTGTTTGCTTTTCCGTTCACAACGCAAGTAACCTATTTCTGTTCTTGGTAGTGAGGACGCGTTCAGTTGAATAATTTCCGTAGAATGGATGTTGTTGAAACTCGCTTGTAGCATGTAAAAGTGGAAAAAATAAAGGTTTGTGAAAAAGTTTCAATGTAAATTTGTAATATATGCTTATGGTTATAAAATACGAAAGGAAACCAGCATTCCGGCAGCACAACAGAAATCCACGGTTTCTAAAAAAAATGTAAGGGATTGGTTGAACTTAAAAATCATCAGGTCAACACAGCCTATATTAACTTATATTCGGGACGGAAAGGTAATTACAACAGGAAACATCAAATATCATAGACTGAGTTTGTAAATGTTGAACTGTGTTGCTGAACTGAAGAGGCAGTGCACGGCTAGTCCTTGCTGGGTGGACTCCATGCCGTATCTGTCGAGCGTGGCAGCCATATGTTGTTGGACTGGAAGGGACTGAAGCCAAGTGCCGGCTGCAACACAACACACAGCAGCGTGACAGCACTGATATATCTACGCTACAAGTATGTACTGTACTGACATCGTCTACACTCGTGTAACACTCTACATTACAAGACTATACAGTTGTCTTGTCCGCTACAAACTTGTTCATACAAAAACATAATACACACTTTTAGCAAGAATTATGAAACACATATAACAATACTACATATCAAACACACAATTACTTAGGACTTGTAGGTTGCAGTGAGCCGGGGCATGCCTGTGGGACATTGGCCTTTGTGGCTGATGACTCTCTTGAACTTCATGCCCTTGTGAGGGGCTGTGGTGATCCCTGGTTGGAGAACTCTGATATACATTTTAATTGGACAGTCCAGTGCGAGACTTGGCCACCGCGTGTGCTGCCTCGCTTCCTCGGGTATCTTCCCCTTCCCTTTCTCTGTGCATGCACGGAGGTGCCTTCATTGTCTCCCATACAGCGCTGGGCCGGGACGTGCGGCCAAACAGTCGCTTCCGTGGCTCGGGCAGGTTCACCTCATCCCAGCTGCTCTCTTCGCGAATGCTAAGTAGCCTACATCAAGAGACTATGAACAATTGCCATGTTATTTGAAGCAGGTTAGGCCCTCTCCTCTTCGCATTTTCATGAGTTACTTGTGACTAGGAAGGAAATGCGCTTCCACTTGGTAGCAATTATGTATCCTTTGGAATATAAACCTTTGCATTGAAAATTGAACGTATTGGTTCTTTTGGCACCCATCCTCCTCTGTCTCTTTAAATGCTCACCCTTGGTTCGTTTGTTTTTTTTTTAAATTGAACGTAGTGTGTGTTATGCCGCCAGACGGTAGTAGCATAACAAATCTGTGACACTCTGCTCCAAGTTTGAGTCCCGAGCGAGGTAGTGCAAGTGTGGGTGTCGGAGGTTGTGTCTCGGTTTAGACTTCCCCTATTGTACTGCGTGATCGTCAGGACGTTAGGACGGGTTTATTCGTGACATGGGCACCATGGCAGATCGAGGATTTGATTTTGTAATGCGAATCTGGTATTTAGAAATCTGTCAGTATTTGACTGAGGCCGGAATGGAATACCGACCTGAGGAGACAGTAACGGAGCTACGCATGAAGACTATGGCATATGTGGGTAATGTGATGGGTGTTGGAGTGGCGGCATTCGATCAGTGTGTGCCGTCGACCTTTAAACCTTTAATCGGGGTGCAGCTGGTCCTTTTGGGAAGTGTGACAGCAGTGCCTATGTTGATGGATAATGACCCACAACCTGCATTAGAGTTTTTGGTACATTTAGACACAGATTGATGACTCACTGTTCTTTTTGCAATAATTGTTGCAGAGGGTGACAGGCTTGGCTTCCGACGTTTTGTGTTATGTGATTTCTCGAGTTGGTAGTTATGAAGAGTTTAAGGAGCATTTGATAGAATCTGTGGGGTCGTCCCGAGTTTGGAAGCCTGTAAATACTGAATCTGAGAATCAATTTCAGAGGCAAGATAAATTTGTCCCTGCATTTGTACAGTCTGTATGTAATTATGCGTGCACCCTAACTTAATGACCAATTAAGTGAAGTTGATTGGTCATATCAGATCACATGCGGCCCGAAGTGAAGGCTGCGGGGGTTTTTTGCACGTTCTACATCCTCTGTCGAGTTACATGGATTGGCAGTGGAGATTCAGAGGTAGATGGATTTTAATGACGAATTTCAACAAACGAGTCAGTTGGGACAGACGGAGATTCCCGGTAGGCAGCATATGGATGGGAAAGGACGCAGCGAGCAATTTGTGGAATTTGGATGGAGCCAAGGGAATCAGGACTCGAGAGTTGCGTGCGGCTGCCAACTATCCGCAGTGCAGGTAGAAGCTAATGGTGGTAGTGGGATGAAGAGTTGGCGTAGTAACTGCTCGTGATTTGGTCACCAGGTGGAACAGTGTACGGTAACTCGGGTGGGGCTTCAGGAGCGTTTATGTTTTCTTTGCAGCGTTTCCGGTCATTACCGTGTTGCGTGCCCGACGGGAAATGGAAAAGGTCTCCCCGCGTAAGCCCGGCACAGGCTGGAAAGGGGCTGAGATGGGATGCTGTAAACTAATTTTATGTGATCGTGTGTTGGGGTGGTGAGACTCATTTCCAGTTGGTTGATACGGGATCTTCGCACTCATTTATAAAACAATCTTTCTTGGAATTTGAAGGAGAACTGGCCAGTCGTGGTTAAGGGGGATATAGAAGAGAAACGAGTGACCGGGTGCTTGGCCGATGGTCGAGTTGTACTCTGCGACAAGAGTGTTAAATTACACATTAAAATAGGACGGTTTTCAGGGGTCTTGAGAGTTCTGTATTTTTTCAATATATTGTTGCAGATGTTGTCTTTGGTCTTGATATTTGGGCTGTAGTGGACATTGGAAGTCAGGCATTATACTTTGGGTTTGCTCCTGCGGAGAAGGTTAGGTTGACTGGGTGTAGTCGAGTTGTAAAGTCTGCCTTGGGAATACGAATGATGACCCAAGAGGATGTTTGTGGGCAGTTGGAGACATTGGCCAGAGAATACTCTGATGTCATTACTAGTAAAATTGGGCGTTGTGATGTACTTCCCTATCGATTTGCATTGAAGAGTGATATTCCGATCCGATTGCAACATTTTAATTATCCTCCGCCAAAGCTGTAAATTTTTTGAGGAATAATAGATAAATTGTTGAAAGAAGGTGTAATTTCTCCCTCCAAATCAGAATATGCATGTCCCGCCTTTTTATCGATTAAAGGAAGTGGTCTGGGATACCGACTTGTAAATAACATGACAGCTGTGAATAAGATGATTCGGATGGATCCATTCCCCATGCACACTGTTGAGGTGGCTTTACAGCTCTTGGGTAAAGTCAAGGCTTTTTCTTTATTGGATCTAAACCATAGTTTTCATTAATGTTCGATCCATCCCGACAGTTGTAAATTTACCGCCTTTTGTATGCCAAGGGTGCAATATGAGTTCAACCGTATTCCCATGAGTGCTTGTTTCGCGACTCAGGCCGTACCTCGTGTTATCTATCACGATTTGTCAGATTTAAAATTTAGATTATATTGATGACATCGTGGTCTATAGCGAGACGGTGGAAGAACACGTGGGAAACGTCCGTGAAGTACTGCAGCTGTTGCGACAGGCTGGGTTAACTGTCAACCCAGATAAAGTGGCCTGGTGTTCAGATTCGATCCGGTTCTTGAGTTATATTATTTCCGCTGGCCAGCTGCATATGGACCCAAATTAAGGTGGAGCCAATTGTGAATTTTCAGCGCCCAATTAGTTTGAAGGGTGTGGTGAAATTCATAGGTATGATGGGATATTATTCGAGGTTTATTCCTCAGTATGCCAAACTGGCGGCCCCCCCTAAATCTTCTTAAGTGTAAGAATCAGCCATTTGTCTAGGGAGTGGAGCAAGAAAATTCCTTTAAGCGATTGAAGGCAGTCCTGGCGTTGAGCGCGGTCTTGAATTTAGCTGACTTTGATTAAAGGTTTGTGCTTCATGTAGACGCCTCGTCAGAGGCTTTACGAGCGGCGCTGGGGCAATTTCGCAATGGTGATGTACTGCTCGTTGCAGTTGTGAATTGGTTACTAACGCCAAGCGTAAGTTGAGCGCCTATAAGAAGGAAGCGTTGGGACTGCGTGTTCGGTACTTCTCGCGTTGGGCGTATCGGTTGACACGTTTTAGATTTAAGGTCTGTCATATTCCTGGTAAGGAAAATATAGTTACAGACGCTTTGTCCCGCATGTTTTCCAAAGAATATTTTGAACCGGATCTGGTAGAGCCGAAGTCGGAAATAATGGCATTTGTGAGCGCTCCTAATTTTTTTGTGGGAATTTGGGAAGCTCAAGAGCAAGATACGTAATGTGAGTGATGGGAGCAACAGATTTCGGCAGGGGAGAATACTCCTTCTGTTTATGATGCACTGTTTGGTAAATGTTATTGAATATAGTGAGATACACTTCATCGGTTACCAGAGTAAATAGTAGATGGGAGATCTAGGAGCACCCGCTGTTAAAATAAGGTTAGGATAGGAAGTAGCTTGTTGATAACGTAAACCATTTTATTTTTTTATTTACCAAAATGGGGTAATTGATTTTTTTACTGTCATAATCATGGGTGTAAATGTTAGGACCTACATGCTGTAAACGAAGGAAGGTCCAACGAAGAAGATGAAAATGCAGTTCGAGAGATGGCTGAAGTTTGTGTTCCATTCTCTAAAGTTATGAAGGTTAGAGATGAGGTGAACCTCATCTAGCAAGAACTTCTCGTGATCGCAGTTCCGCCACTGAAGGTTGTCGACTTTTGGGGGTATGAAGGGCTAGTTAGGCTCCTACCCTTGTCCTTGTCGATAGCACCTTAACAAGCTGGCTCCTGAAGATGTCGTTCCTGGTGGTGGGAAGGAATGGTTCAAACTCGGTGCCTGTTTACTAGCTAGTCCTACTGGGTGTCCCGCTGCCATGTTAGAACTTCGTTCTAGGATCAAACTGGGACCAGTCCATCATCCGCTGTCGAGGATGACTTCCGTGCCTGTGGGGCCCTGGTGTTTCCTGGTCTTGGTTGGTTTCAACAATGCTATGAAGCGGAGCCACAGATGTTAAATTTCTTTGGTTGTGTGGAAACCAGTTAATTAACTTCCCGGGTTTTGGACTGATCTAATACTACGTAGTTTGTGGACAGCCACCCAAGAAGAGGTACGTATGCAGATTTGTGCTACATGATTGGAACGCTTCAATTTCTTTTCTTTGATTTTTCGAAGACGAGCTGTTTGAAAAAAACTTCTACTTTTTCGGTCAACCTTCCATATCAAGATGTTAAGTTAAACGTTAGGTATGAGGGTGGTTAAACGTTAGGTATGAGGGTGGCAAAACTAGCTTTGCTTTGTTTTTAGGTTAAGAGCTGTTGGGTGTCCTATCTCTTCCTGTGACATATACAAAAAGAAACTATTATTGTTTTTGTCGCAGTGTAACGAATTTATTGAACTTGTCGTTAAAGTTGATTGATTGTGTTGATGTTTAACCCTCATGGACTTTGTTATTTCAGGGATTTTTACCCTGATGCCTAAGAGTAACCTTTGTTATTGTGTTGTCGTGTACTTGATGCTGTCTTGATTTTGTTTTAGCTGAGAAGTGCCAGATGTGGGAGCGCAGTGCGGCAGCTGGTCATGGGGTATGCAGTCACTGGAGACCTGAGAACGATGTCTGTTTGTCGTACTCCCCATCAAAAGTTTGTGACGGGATCTCCAGGACCTCATTTGTCAACCAGATGGCCGGCACAGCTAGTAACCAAGTAGGTTGTTGAATTTACATAATACACATTGCACATCCTATACCCATTACCCAAAGACATTTGTTGTGCCAAAGTCGAAAGGAACATATACTTAGGATAAGCCCTTTGAAGAAGAAAACTATATGTAATAATACCAAATTTTAAATAAAATCTTTGTAAACTGGTAGTAAGATTATTGCCTTAGTCGAACTAGGTTTCGCAGGAGCCTGATGGTTTGGTGGCCCTACCTTACTTTTGTTTTTTTATTCGCTTGCTAAAGTAATCTCGAACCAAAACACGATTGTGCTGATATAATTTTATGGGGTCCACAAATCACGACGACCCCGGTAATATTACGCCTGTAAAATTTTCATAAGTTAAAGTTTGAGTAGAAGAAAATTTTTTTTGCTTGTTTGTTTGGATGGCAGTTCTATTGCATTAGTTTAACCATTCAGTTCATGTTGGTAAGTTTTTTTTATTCGTGCTAGGCTAAGAAAGTTTTATTTCAACTTAGGATTAATGTTTTTTTTTTGTAGTTATTTTGTTTCGCGATTGCACATACTGCACAAGGTCACTGATCAATTTCTTTTCTGTTAGTAACAAGCTGAGTTGTCACAGTATGGTCGGGTGACGATGGGGGCGGGGGAGAGGGGGGTGAGGCTTAGCAGCTGAGAGAGCAGGAAAGCTGGCGCGTTGGTCCTGGGACAATGTCCTGTGTTCATCAGCCAGCGTGCACTGCTTTCATGGTTGTTTGCTCTCCCTCCCCTCCTCATGGTATTCTGCACGTTCTGTTTTGTAGATAGGACGTTGGCTGGAGTCGTGTCTCTTACCTTCACTTATCTTTTGTTTTCTCTCTCTCTCTCTCTCTCTCTCTGCTTCTCTCTTCCTCTTCCCCCTGTCTCTTCCATCTTCTACTCCGCGCAGCCTGGGTAGTGGCAAGTCTGTTTCTTGCGAGCGTTGCTTTTCTAGCGTCGTGGACGTGTTGTTTTGCTCGTCGATTGGTCTGTGTATAGAATATCTGATTAGTGATTGGTACAGTTTACTCCACGTGGAGTTGGGTCGATACTTGGTGGCGTGTTAGTTCATTACTCCCGACGGAGTAATTCGCTGAGTGGTGAGTGTTTTGGTGGCGTGTTTTGTAATCATGGCGAGAGTTGCTTGAAGACCTTGGAACGAGGAGGACGTGTGTGACTCGCGAAGTGAGTCACAGAGACGTCACTATGGTTACCTGAGCTATGCATGATTAGGTTATTTACCTACTCTTTGTAGTTTGTAGGTACCGTATTTACTCGTGTATAATGCACACTTTTATTCTAAAACAACTGATAAAAATTCAGGGGTGCGCACTATAGATGAAAAAAAAAAAAAAAAAACGTGGCAAAAAGGGAGTCACGAGAAAAAAAAAATTTTGGAGGGGGGGGGGGGGTAGAGAAGGCTGAGTTGTAAATTGGCGGGTGTCAAGCGTGGGAGGCAGAGAAAGAGAATGTTTCTCACAGCCTGGTTCCATCATTACTACACTTCCTTTTCTTTTTCTCTACCCCCTTCACACCTCTTTTCTGCTGTAACTGTCCCTCCTAAAACCCTATTTTTTTGTTTTTCTTGGCAGGACAGTTCGTGGGTGGGCGGAAGCAAAATGAGAAGTTAATTTCGATGTCTCATGATAGCCATCTTTCCAAGGAAAGGAATAAAAAAGGGTGACGCTTTTCTTTTATTCCCCTGGAGAGGGAAGGCAAGGCAGGGTGGTGATTGGGGCCCTACAGTCTTCTGCTTGTAGCCACCCCCTGCTGCATTCCTGAGCCTTTCTTTCTTCTCAGTGTGGGTCGGACAGTAATTAAAAAAAGGCAAGCTTGCTCTGCTGTCGTGGCACGTAATCTCGTTTTGAAAGGGTGGGGGTGGGGACATGCCGGAAGCAGCGGACAGGACACAGCACAGTAAGAGGAAGGGGGAGTGTTGTTCAGGCGCAAGTGAGCTGGCTGCAGAGACCTTGGTAGGCTATTTATAGATAGCTACGGACATGACAAGCCACACCTCCCACCCCTTTTCAGCTCGTTCGCTATCTTCCTATCCACCAGGCACACTCTAGCCTGTGTGAGTCATCTTACCTCTCTCTTTTCTTTGTTCGCCACTGTTCCTTCCCTCCTCCCCCCTGGACAATTCATTGTAGCCTCCCTCGCGCTCTTTACGGTTTTTTACTCCCATGATTTTTTACATGCTAGCAAGGCACATAAATATTTTCCCCTTAAAACTTGTTGCAAAAATCATGGTGCGCATTATGCACGAGGGCGCACTATACACGAGTATATATGGTAATTAACTGTTGTAGTGAACACCATAACATGAAAATTTTTAACATTCATGAGCCTTTTACAAAAACTACGAAAGGTGAAACATTTCATTAGAGCAAAATTTAGTCACAATTTATGACTACAATAAAAAAAATCTACAAAATAAAAATTTAAATATGAGAAAAATAGGTGTAGACTGTCCCTTAAATAAGTACTACATTCCCCTATTTCCAAAATTAGCACTTCCAAAAGCCGGATGCATTTCATACATGAGACAGTGCACCTTAGGGCGGGATTCATAGCCAAAAGCAGTAACATAGCACGTATCTCAGTTGTACATACATTCAAACACAGAGGATGTCATGAACTACTACGTAACAAGAACACCACGCAAATCCTGGGCTCAACGGGTGACGAAGATGTTAGTGGCAAAATGTTGTACGGCAACACTTAACATGCACAACGTAGCAACATAGCACTGTAGTTAGATGGGGCCACGGTGGCAGAGGGGTCAGACCTCTTGCCTCCCACCAAGGTGATCCGGATTCGATTCCTGGTGGGGTCGGTCTCTGGATTTTCGCATGTGGGAATCGTGCCGGACGATGCCACTGGTCAGCAGGTTTTCTCGGGGACCTCCCATTTCCCCCGTCCATTCATTCCGGCACTGCTCCACACTCACATCATGCCACCCCTCACAATCACTAAAGACCTCAATGTTGAGCGCTGACAAAACTCTCTTCACTCACTCACTGTAGTTAGTCCCCTCTTGCATCTACAGATATCTTACTGTTCTAACCAGCATGTTACAGGTGCAGGTTAAAATACTGAGCAATCCAAATATGATTCTACATTTATGTGATGCAACATAATTGCAATAATAGCTTGACATGGAGTGCAACACTGGACTTTCTCCATGCAACAACCCTAGTTTAGCCCAGGATTAGCATGGTATGCTTACTATGCGGTTGTTTCTGGACATTCTGTGTGTGCATGTGTGTGTAGGTGTAGGTGAGTGTGTAGGTGTGCATGTGCATGTGTGTTAATACACATACTATACTGTATTTACTCGCGTATCTTATGACCTCACATATTTTACACATCACATATTTTTATTGCAGTGCGCGACTGTGAGTAGGACTTGATATTAACCACTTAGGCCTACTTAAAAAAAAATTATAAGAAAAGAATTTATTGATTCAGCGCCTTGAAAAAGCATGTATACATATAAGAATACAAGAACTGTGTTTACCCACAAATCCTACAAATTATGTTAAAATAAAAGGTAGGAGTTAGGTAACATATTTTATTTTTAGTAGCACATTTATCTGGATGGATTACCTACTTATTAAGCGACTGTTTTTGTAGTTTTTGAAGTTCCCGTCTTCCGAAACACATCTTAATATTCAGTTGTCGTTGGCGATTACAAACCGGGGATTTTAATCCCTGAATTGCAATATAAATGTACAGAATATTAAAATAACACCGTACAAGAACCTCAAACGTACACAAACACATGAGAGGTTTAAACACTCGCAACAGAAATGGCCGTTCTTTGTGTTGGTTGCCGGACGTCATAATATCCCAATGGAGATTACAGGCTGGGTTTTATAATCCCCACATTACAACATATTAAATATATGCACAGAATAATAAAGTAACACATTATAAGAATCTGAAACACACATGAACGTGGTAACTTTTCACACTCGCAAACGGCCGTGCTTTGTTTTGTTTTGATTACAGGTCGACTGATAATGGTGCTGTTGTTTGTAAATTAGTTATAAAACTATGCAATTTGAATAGAATAAAATAGTTAACTAACTAATGCTGGATACAAAGCCGTGTTATTATATTACATTTCCTCAAAAATGCGTACTTATTTTTTAAGTATCTACTTTCAATGTCTGCGATGAAAGTTAACCGATTTGTTGATCAGAGCTGTCACTACTGCTTTATTAGGTCATACGGTTACGTCCTGTGGTTTTACATGGTTGCCATGTGTTAAAAATATTAGTAGCATCTGCTGTCACAACAAAGAATTCTTAGATGGGATAGACAGTTAAGGACGTGTACAGTACATATTTGGTTACATTGTTGTTTCCGGGCCATACAAAGTGCGTGAGTGCGATGGTTACGGTAGGTTATCACGTGCTCGTCTGTTTCGTCTCCTACCTTCTGGCCATCCATTAGGCAGCAGTCTATAAATAGACTGCCAAGGTCGCTCTCCTACATGCACGTGCATGCAGACATCGCCGCTTGCCTTTCCCTGTTTGCCACGTAAATAATGTGAGACAGCTAATTGTGCTGTAGCTCCTACTACCTTTCTTATAATATCACGACACATACCATCCACATTTCTGGTAGAAATATATTGCTGATAATGTAGTTGCAAACATTTCATGGCATGTCAAAAAAAAGAAAAAAAAAAATTCCCTTGCGTATTTTACGCACCCCCTGTTTACAACCCAAAAAATTGTCACAAAAAAGTGCATAAGGTATGTGAGTAAATATGGTGTGTGTGTGTGTGTGTGTGTGTGTGCGCGCGGGTGCGTGCGTGCGTGTGTGTAATAATGTAAAACAAAGGAAGAGGCCCCTAGGCTATTAGTATGTACAAAAGACAGACGCACAAGTACTCACGTTTCAGTACTTGACACATACTCACAAAAATAGGACGACACATAATTGCGGAAGCGTGTATGTGTGTGTGTCTCTGTATACCGACAGACATGACTGGACGTGGAAAGGGCGGTAAGGGCCTGGGGAAAGGTGGCGACAAGCGTCACAGGAAGGTGATGTGTGACAACATCCAGGGCATCACTAAGCCTGCTATCCAAAGGCTGGCCAGGCGTGGCGGAGTGAAGCGCATCTCTGGACTGATCTACGAGGCGTGCTAACAGTATTCCTTGAAAACGTCATTCGTGATGCAGTCACCTACACCGAGCACGCCAAGAGGAACACCGTCACCGCAATGGATGTTGTCTGCACCTTGAAGAGGCAGGGAAGAACCCTGTACGGCTTCGGAGGCTAAACTGGCCTCCCACAGTGTACGCCTGCTACTACGAGTACGGGATATTACGAGACGTTCGTAATTACGAGTGTTTTGTAACGCACCATCAGTTTGTGTATGCAGTTTATTATTAGGGGTGTTCGAAGTTTCGAAAAACTCGAAGCCGAATAGAAGTTTGCAAACTTCGACTCAAATTTTATAACAGCAGTCGTCTTCGAAGTGGTGTTTTTTTTTCTGCTCCCATAAAAACACAGAAAACAAACATATCACAAACACCGGCACTGTGTTGACAGTAGACTGACACCACTTATAGACTTCACTTTAGCAGGAAATACTTTTGTTTGCAAATAATTAAGTGGTACACGATAAAAAACTCAATACAAACAACAAACAATAAAACACGAAAGGCAAAGTACGCTTCTGATGTTGCTCAGCATTGCAGCTGCCATATTCACTTGTTATCGTTGCGGCCATATTTAATTTTACTTGCTATCAGTGGTTCTCGCCAACATCCGGAAGTTTATTTTATGTTACGATAATGATGATATATATCAACACACAATTTATTAAATTGTTTATGATAATGAGCTGTTACCGTAACTTATTTAATAAAAATAATTTTTTTTGTATCACAGAGATATTTTTACGAAAGCGCCATCATGTTTTATGGGTTCAAGGGAAATCTCAAATTTGAGAATGGCAGTCCTGCTAACATGCTAACAAACACGTTGCATTAACCACTGCTCAAGTTTAATGATTGCTGTTTATTGTGCATTGACTCAAATTGAATAAAATGTTATGTTAGTAACGTTCCCATCTTATACGTAGTTGCTTACGTTAACGTGATACAGTTTTTTTATATTTAACTTTCTGTGTGCGTGTAGCAGTAGTTAAACTGACAAAATGGCTAGTAATCGCAATTGTGAGGATGATTTAAGCAAATATTTGCCTAGTCCAGCAACTCAGGTGAACTGTGAGCATATGTTTTCTGCTGGTGGGAACACCATCACTGAGATGCCCCAACGACTTCTGCCAGAGCATGCCAGACAAATGGTTTTTCTGCATACAAATGTCAACATTTTCTTTTTTGGACAGGACAAGTAGTATCACCTTCACACCATTCACATTTTTTTTATTAATAAGTGAAATTAATATATTTTTTTAAGATTATAATTTCTTTTAAGTATAGCATACTGGATTTTCCAAGCATGTTAATACAGTAACAGTTATATTTAGCCAAAAAAGTAAAAGTGTTTTAACTCGTAAGTAGAAACTTTGTACAAAATATTCTCATGTACATATAAATGTATAAAACATATAACATATTTGAAAATAGAACTTCGAACTTCGACAATTTACTAATTTATTATTCGACTTCAACTTCGAAGTAAGAAATGTGAGCTTCGAACATCCCTACTTATTACATAATTGTTCGGTATTTACAGGTGGTATCGTCATGAGCACTTTCACAAGACACAATCATCAACATACCGTGCAAAATGATTTTTTAAAAATAATAAGTGAACTTAATAAATATAAGCGCACGTGATAATCATTGTTCATTGGCTTAGCGTGGCAGAGTGAACAACGCGAGATACGGCAACGGTGGAAATGCAGTTTCATCTGGCAACGCTGCCACGACTTGCTCGACCTCGATTGTTGGTACAGCACGAAAGCAAAAGTGGCCCATGGACTGAGTACACAGCATCGCTTGCGTGCATCTTGGTTTTATTATAACGAGTGGCATTGCATAATCAGTTTCAAACTAACTACAGTAAAACTTCGTTAATTCAAACTCAGTTAATTCGAAATGCTATATAAATTGAAGCCATCACTCGGTCCCGAACGTAAGGATAGGATTTTACATGCTGTGGAGTTTGGTTAGTTGGAAATTCAATTAATTTGTAATTCGAAGCTTTTTTCTTGCCCAAACAGGGATCAAGTCCTAGTAATTCAAAGTCATTTTGATAGAGAAGTCAGTAAAGCGTGCGAAATCTAAGAATAATGCTGCGTCATGTGGCGTTATACAACCCTGGCTTTGTTTCCGTTATCGCGCCTGCCCCTGTTGCGCTGACCTTGAGGCTTCCTTGCTGTCTGCTTGTGCATGGCGTTCGAGTTCGAATGTATGTGTGTGTGTGTGATGCGTGCAAAGAGAGAGGAAGAGAAGAATGAAAGGCAGCCTGTGGCTGTATTGGGTGTGATATGACGATCACATGAGTTCTGTGGAAACGGAACTCGTGACAAAATCCTTCACGTGATTTTGTGCTTTCCTCCGGGACTGTGAGCTAATGCAGTTATAAGACACGTGCGCATGTGCCACGAGTCTGGAGTATTTCAGGCCAGGGAGAAGTGGAGTGGAAAAGAGGGAAGGAGAGAGGATAAGGAAGCAGGCAGCTGATCAGACTGCATCAACTACTCCCCCCCCCCTCCTTTTCATTCATAGACAGAGCTGGTTTATTTTTAGAACTTCTCCACTTCCCTTCCCTCCTCCTAGCTAGCCACATACCAAGCAGATGCCAGAGTTGTGTCACCCTGCAAGTTCTTCCTAGTCCTTGTTCTCTTACCTCCCTCCATCCCTTCACTCTCTTAGGAATGAGTCACCAGTCAACAATGTGGCTTCTAGGAGAACACAGCCAGCAGAATGGCAGGCAAAAAAAGCACATGTTTGTCTCCCGTGCTCCGCTGACGTCATTTAACTGGCAACTTGTGGTCGTGGGAAGGAACAGATAGCAGTCAAGGTCGCAGTGTCTGCTGCCTCTCGTGCTGTGTTGCCACATCTTGTGCATTGCACTGATGCCATACAACCGTCTGGCCGACTGAGCATCTGATTTTTCCTTGGAAAAACTAATGGAAAAATAACTTTGCACTTGCGAAAATGACTGAATGACGATGTTTACAAATTTTCATTCGGGAGGAGGGTTGGTCATAATTACCATTTTGGGTGTGTTACATTGTTTAATAAATAATAATTTCACTAACACAACATCTTCTATTCCTTCGAAAAGCTAATGGAAAATCACTTTGCACTTGCAAAAATGACTTGGCGTGAAATATTAAAATTTTTTTTTTTGGGATATAGGGTGATCAAACTTACCATTTTGGGTTAAAAATTCTTCAAGATGTCTGTAAAATTCTCCCGCCTCTTAGAGATCCAAAACTATGCATTAATAAATTACTGTATTTGCAGGCGTATAAGATGACTTATTGTGAAGTGTTCAGCTACTTCCCCGTCTTGGTTATATCTTTAAAAATGTTTTTATTTTCTTATTTAAATTTATATTATGTAAATCTTTCTTAACAGGCTATATGCCATTTTCAGGGTGAGTTTGTCAGGTGTCCGGTGTGATGCAACAGAATTCAATAACCTAGTAATTGGGGACATGTTAATTTAAATTCACCTT
>PNEQ01046639.1:0-35056 GCA_003012365.1 Medauroidea extradentata | reverse complement strand
GTTTAACGTAACGTTTCAAGTCTGTTCATACAACATCATGGGAATCCATGCCATCGCACACAACTACCAGGTAACCTCCATTAAACTATAGTTATGCACTAGGCGAAAGTATGTCCATGGAAATTTCCACTCGGGAAAAATACTGCGTCGTAACCAGAAACGTTAACTGCCGCTGATGTCAAGTTGACACCGTCACAACTTTTTAAATTTTTCATAGAGAACAATAAAACAAATACCTGAACTAAACAACTGGTAAATGTAACATCTGCATCTGTAATAGAAACACGTGAAAATCAGCGAGTCAAACTAGATCTTTCCTTGAATATAACCAAATGTATACTCCAAATACCGGTTGTAAAAAATGGGTGTTTGTAACTATGCACAGCATTGTAAACGACTCAGAGAAAAACAACTTTACATTCAATCGAGTGAGGAAGTATCAGAAAACTGCCCAACAATGTAGGTAGTATACAAACTCATGTAAAATAAGGAGAGCAATGGACCTGGTTTACTAGGCCTGCTCATTGTAGAATACTTCTATTTTATCCTTCGTCAAGGAGTGTAAAACAACATAAAGCCAACAATTAATTCTGTGAAAATTGCTGTAGTTGCAAACTTTTTAATCAGCAGTTAACATGAGTAAGAAGTAAATACCTTCAGAATGAATCTAGTAATTCGATAAATAAATTTCACTAACAAATGTTTCCCTCTTCCCTCCTAGACAATTACAAAAACACACGGAATGTTGAGTTAAAAAAAAAAAAAAAAAAAAAAACGTGTTTATGTCAAGTACACATTTATTCAAGATATTTTTGTAATGTTACCACCCAAAGGAACACACTGCATTCTACATAAAATTGCCAATTGTCTACGAGATGCAGATATACATCTTCCTATATTTACTATATCACTGAGGCAAAGTTGACGCATCCAATCCTTTACATAAAACACAAGTAATAAGTTAGTTGACAAATTCAATTTTCATATAGTATTGATAAATATAGATAAGAAATGAATAGTTAATTAACATGACAACTCAGTCATATTTTTATTCAAACTTGCTCTTTCTTTTATTTTGTACTGGGTGGCATACACTGTGACGATTCACATACCAATTTAAATATAAAAATTGTACACGAAGCTGAGAACCAGGCTAAGCTTGTTCAATATTACAACCAACAATCTTCACAATAATAAACTCTAACTTCATCAAGAAAGACAAATAGGTAATAGCCTTCTATAGCTCTAGAAGTACTATACTACACATTCAGTGTTTTTGCTAGTTTAATCTGTGTCAAACTGTTATTTTGGAGCTCTATTAGGCTACGAAAAATATTGCTGGTAACGTGATATACGAACAGTAGCTGCAGCTACCAAAATAACAAAATGTGCATTTCATGACCGATAAGAAAAGGAAGAAGGTTTGTCAGTTGCCTGTTGACATCCACATAATTTACAGCTACAGCTGACGCACAGTGCAGATCCTTAAGGTGGCAATACACAATCGGTTCTGGCGTGAAGCCGGGACCGTCAGACCGAGCATGTCACTCCGGTAGTGTAAAAATTTCACCACATACGATTCATGCCAAACCTAATTACTTGTCGCGCCAAGTGCAGTTCAAGGTGGGTTACGTCACTGTCCTGAAAAACATAAAAAAAATAACCCTTAAGAGTGTGTGGTAGATAAATAAACGCTGAAAACATCACTTGATTCCTAACCTTTTTTCGAAGCCAATATGGATAAAAAAAACTCAATATTTGCCAATTTTGAGTAAATGTTTATCCAGAATAACTAATTCGTTACGCGTGATCTCTTGCGCCGCAGTTAAATGCACCCTCTGGCGTAAGAGATTGTGCCTCAAAAGTTCGTAACACTGGAAACAAATTTGTTTAAAACATTGGCTAAAAATGTCGTGTAGGGTTGCTATTTAATTTTAGCAAATTGGCTTCAAGAAAGCTACTGTTACAGATTAAGGCTTTTAGCGTTGAATTGTGTACCACACCCTCTTAACTGATCTTAAAACTTTAACTTGTAGTATGCATCCCGTACAGATTTATGTACTGTAAAACTAAGGTATCCTAAAGTGGCAGTTGTACCATTTGGCAACAATGGCATTAGCCATATATTTATATAATAAACATCAGCATGCTTTATTAATATTTCAACAGCAATGTATACATTTTACATACTGTAAAACTGGGTGAATAAAAACTCTCTTTGGAATGAATAGAAACATAATTTAAAAAAATAAAATTCAATATAGATGCATTACTGTCAAAACAACGTAAAGATTTTGGGATATATTTATTTATTTGGGAAAAATTATTTTCGAAAGCACTGCAAAACGTCCAGTTACGGCCCTAAACTACTGTTTAATAACTGTGCCTACTTGAAATAAAAAATATTTGAAACAAGTAATATATTAAAAATTCTGATCTAAATTTTAGTTTCCCCCATTGTTTCTATTCACCTCATTTTACGGTACTGGGAGATTCATTTTCATGAATAACTACGTAATCCTTTATTATGCCTATTATGTTTCAGATTCCAAGCACAGAAGAAGAATGGGAAGAGTTTTAGTCAGATTTCTAACACAGGTGGAACTATCCCAACTGTGGAGGAGCACTAGATGAACGTCACATCGCTATTTGTAAACCGGCTAACAGCAGATCGTACTTTTACAAATACAAAGGGTACTTCAGTATTGTGTTACTGGTTTTGATTAAAGCAAATTATGAATTTGTATGACTGATGTTGGAACAAATGGATGAGTATCTGATGGTGGTGTTGAACAATACATTCTTTTATGACAAGCTTAAAAACAACAAAAACAATGTTTGTAGTTTGAATTTTGTTTTTATTGGCGATGAGGCGTTCAGTCTTGGCGAATACTTTATGAAACCTTTTGCTATGCGCAAACTTACTCCTGAAAGAATGGCATTTAATTACAGGTTACGAGGACGATGTATTGTCAAAAATTCCTTCAAAATAATGTCAAACGCTTTCTGTGTATTGCACACAATGAATTTAACACCAGATAAAGCTGCGTCAGTGGTTAAGGGTTGTTGTATGTTGCACAATTTTCTTAGAAGAAACTGCCATGTTTCCTATTCGACTTCTACGCTCATCGATGGAGAAGATTTTTACAGTGGCCCAACAAGTGCAGGCTCTTGGCGAAATGATTTACCAACAAGTACGTTTGGTGAATTACAAATAGGCCAAGCACGAAATACCACTGACAGAGCCAAGCAGGCAAGATAGGATGGTTGCTGCTAGGTATGACGATGGAAACTAAATGTAAAGAGCTAGTACTGTAATTTAAAAGAGTAAGGTAGCGTTACGTGATATACAGAATTTTGATTTCCCTGCTTCTTCTTGATCGGACGTAAATTTGAGCAAGTTGAAGTTCCACAATTTCGGCACATACATGTCTTCTGTTGATGCCCCAGACCTGAACAATAACACCAGAATAATTATTTAACTATAACTGACAAGACGTAACTTAATTTGATTATTAATCTTCGTCGTTAAATTATTACATATCTGCTTTGCAAGCTTCTGTGGCATAACTTCCAGCCAATTAAAACTTAATATAATTGTATCTTTACTAATAAAATAAAAAATTATCAGTAAACTGTTTTATTACTATTACATTTAACTTACCTTTTAAATGCCAAAACCTTTTTCATCTCCTTCCTGGAGCATCCTCTAATGGTGTTTATTCTAGCTTTTACTGATTCTAAAGTTGCTTCTCCATCGACTGTTTTGTCAAGCACAACCAGTTTTTGGTACACTTCTTCCCTTTTATATCCGTTCCTGTATTCAAGACTTTTTACTTTCCACAGCACAGGTAAGGACTGATACAAGTTAATGAAGTCAGTCATGAATCCCACCGAGTTAAATCATCCTGCAGACGTCATTGTTGACAACAAACAAATGCCCCCGCATCAAGAAATCGACTGCTTCATGTAGCACGCTCACTTTCTCTTTCGCACACCAGCCCATCACTGTGCATGCACATATCAGTCTTGGAATGAAAAAGCCCACACACACTCAGTTCTTTTGCAGTTCTAACGCGCCATCATTCCGGGAAAACAAACACGTTTGATATTTTATTCCCAGCGTGTCACTCAGAAAAATGGTGTCACGCCAACAAATGTGGCATGAATCGGCCCACACACGGTCGTTTTTGAAATGAACTGTCAGAATGACGGTCCCGGCATTACGCCAGAACTAAGTGTATGGCCACCTTTATACAACAAAAGTCAATTCATCCCTGCATGACAAAAAAACCTAATATTTTCTTCCTTATTGTTGGCAATATCTGCTATTATTTATTGCCACAGTTCATATGCAATCTATCACAGTGTTTTGCATTTACTTGGGTGAAAAAGCAGTGGTTTACCAGAATGAGTTTTATCTATTTTCACACAGATATTGTTTTGTTCTAAATTTTTTAACAATGTTCACTTTGTTACACATGTTTCTTTAGTATACTGGCAAAATTTTTCTGTTCGGGATCATAACTACTTTCCAAGAACTAGGAGGAGGGGGGGGGGCACAACTGTGTGGAGTGAACAGCATCCTGCTGTGAATAAACTTGAGACACATGCAACACCAGCTTAACTGCCATACACTCCAACACAAAAAACAATTGTAGGCAGTTTAAATGTGTTTATAATGTAGAATCTAAAGGGAAACAATACATTTGTATTGTAAGTCACTCAGGGTACTAAATAAAATTTTTCTTTACAGTTAAGGTTTAAAGTATCTATTAATGGAATTTTAAGAGTTTCTGTTGAATGGGCAAAATTATACATATGAATAATTGGACACCTACTTTAAACCAAATTCTAAGCGCTAATGCATACTCACTTCTTCGTTAATCATATTCGTAGCCTACTGAATCAGTATATTCTGCATGGTATATAACATTGCATTGCATGCAAAATGGTTGGGGAAAACTTATAAGCAAAGCCTAGTACGCCAGAAAAATAAAAAAAGTACTACTTTTAAGTTATTCGTGTCATAAATCATAGTAACTTGTCGACTGATAACTACATTAATGATATACTTTTAAAAACCTCTTTCAAAAGACCGTAATAAAAAAGTGGACTTATGACCTTAACACATTTAAGCAACATTTTAATATGGCAGCATAGCAGCCACAAACAGATTGTTAAATTTGGCAAGTAAAAGAATGTGTCAAGCTATTGCACGACTGCCTAGACAGAAAAGGATGTAAGTATTTTACCAGAATGGAAAACTGAACAAAGATTTCTAGTGTATTTGAGGGAACTATTTTAAAAAATGTGTGTAATTGAAACCGTGGTTGACAAGGGATTACCGTTGACATAACAACTAAGACTTGATTGAATCAATTTTTATTTCCCAGGTTTCATTGATAACTAGTACTTTCCACACAAACAAACTCGCAACTTAAAACGCAACTGTGCATTTAAAACTTGTCAATATGAAGATCAAAAAGTTTATATTACATACATAAAGTCAAATACAGCCAATAAAATAATGTACAAAATACAGCACTTGAAAATAGGAAGATCTAAAAATACAGAGACCAATGTATAATGCTGGCCAAACATTTCCACTCTGAGAACAGCAAGATTCTTATCAAAAACAGCACATTTTGAACACAATGACATTTTGAGCATAGACAACAGTGCACATTCAGCAGACTCAAAACCTTCCAGAATACCTGAGCTCACGCTACTATATAGCAGTTATCATGCAACAAACACCAGGCACTGTAAGGATCCATACCTACATACACTGAGCTTTATCACACAATGCCAAATATAGACAATAAGGAATCATATAGTCTGTAAATAAATAAATGTAACACTGCTCAGAGGCATATAGGCAGATTCCTTGAGAAGTATTTCTTTTACAAACCCCATGTCTAAAACTGCAGTTTTCATTGTTACACAATTGTTTTCCCCAAAACAATAACACTACAGTGATTTACATTTGCAAGCTTCAGTATTATAATGTCCGCTATGCCCAGGGTGCGTGTTTCAAGTCCGTGAAAAAAAGGAGGTGGGGAAGAAGGGAGTTGCTTACTTGGCCAATCTTACCTCGCCAATGACTGTTGACTGTCTTATCATTCACACAAAAACAGTCTCATGTTAGAAGATAACAGGGCAAAGAGAAGACGAGGCAGAAGTAAGGAGATCGAGGGCGCAGTGTTTTGTGCAACCCAAAAATGCATAAAGCGTGACCTTCAAACTACAAGCACCCCCTTCCCCTGTGAAGTCACATGCTCACTTTCTTTTTTCATTTTTCTCTCTCTCTGTCGCATGCCATGCATGCACACACAAGCTTCCTCTCTCCTGTCTTTTTCCAACTAGCAGCTATCAGATCAACACTGTCTTCCCCTTCCCACACCAACACAACTTCATGGCCACATGTAGAAGGGGAAGTGTGGCAATGCAGCAGGGCAGACTGTTATAAAGAGAGAAAGGAAGTGCAGACGAGCGACATTTACATGGCGCTTGCTCGAGATTACCAGAGTAAAAGTAGCACGCGCATATGAGCTGAGGCTACAAGTAAAGGAGCCAAGCTCCCTCGGAAACTACTAAATAGAAAAGAGCTGAGCTCCACATAAAACTCCAGAAAAAGGAAATTTGCTACAAGTAGTGCCTCACTTTGAGCTAGCTCCTTCCAACCACAGACAAAACGTTAACGTACCTACTACCATCGAGCCATGTACAACCTGTCTATATCAAAATAAGAAACTGGATCATTATATGAGTCATGCTCGAATTTCATACTCTGCATTTTAACAGAAATCACATTAAGAGGGCGTGGTACACAATTCAACACTGAAAGCATTAATCTATAACTGTAGGTTTCTTGAAGCCAATTTGTGAATATTAAACAATAGCAATCCCAGACAATAGTTTTAGCCAACGTTTTAAACAAAGTTGTTTCCAGTGTTACGAACTTCTGAGGCACAATTGCTGACTCTGGAACCTCGTGCATTTAACTGCGGTACAAGAGATCACACATAACAAATTAGTAATTCTGGATAAATATTTACCCACAAAGTTGGCAAATACCATTATCTACAATTGTCATCGAGAATTTTATCCATATTGGCTTCGAAAAAACTTAGAAATCAATTGATGTTTTCAGCGTTTATTTATCTACCACACACTCTTAAGATGGCATGCTAGACATGCAATGTTTGCTAATGTGAGGCATAAAATCTATGGAGTGCTATGGATCCCATGCCACAGACCAGTATATGTAATACAGTAACACCTTTGTAAAGTACTGTACTATTGTGAACATACGCCACTGTAAAATTATGTCGTCCCATAAATCTTACAATGAGACTCAGAAAATACAGAGGACAAAAAACAAAAAACTTAGTTTGGCTGTAGTCAACACATCCATAAACCAAAACAACAGCACATGAAAGATCCCATAAGGAATTAGCCAACAACACATAAAGGTAAATTAAAGAATAAAAGTCGAAATACAAAACAAAAAAATCTGTAAATCTCAGGACACCACACTTAATACATTATAGACAATACTGGGATGAAGACAATAAAGGACACAAGACAGAGTAACGACTACATCACAGACAACAGATTATATGACACAATGAAAAAGACACAAAAGAACACAGTAGATTTATAAAGATAGACTTTTCACAGCGTTTCGGGAGCCGACATCTGCTCCCATCTTCAGGCGAAGTAAAAGTGAAAGTTGGAAAAAAAATTGGACAGTATACGTAGTCTACAGAACTGTTAATTGCACGATCAATGGCAGACGAGCTCTCTTCTGATTGGCCACGCATCTACAGTTAAACTAGGCTCGTTTTCTAATTTTTTTATTTCGTAAGTTTTTTCTTAGTCTTAAGATTTCTGGGACAACATAATTTTGCAATGGAATAGTATGTCCACAATAGTACAGTACTTTACACTGTCCCATTGCAAGAAACATTTAGAGACAGTAACACCATTGGGCAAGCCACCCAACTGGCATGCAGGTTGCGAGTGCACAGGCACTTGTCCCCTTCCAAATTTAAATTCACAAAAAATATTTTTTTCTTTTAATTAAAACCTTTAACTACTGGCAATTTGCTTTATTTAATATTGGTCCATAACTTGGTTAACTGGGGACATATTTAAATTAAGTAAATTTTTTTAAAAAATTTACTAATTAATTTACAGTTGAGAAAATTGTCATATATACTAATTTCTTGGCAAGTTTGGTTTCAAATTTACTACACTAAATTTTCATTACTTTTATTAAGAAAACCTTTTCTTGTGTGTGTTTATATATATATTTGTTCAAATTTTGGGTAGTTAAAATGTTTATAAGTTTTCTTTTGTTAGAACTTCTTGTGTTGTAATCTTCTCCAAGCTGAAGGATTTCTGGCGACGACGTTGCGGTCGGTCATGTGCTTCATGGAAGATCGCCTACTTGATAGAATTCCTTTATGATGTAGGTGATCCGCATAAGTTGGTTAGCCTTTTCTCATGACTGTTCGGGTAATCTGCGCAACGAATATAGTTCCGCTGTTTTGCAATGTTTGTCCCCAATTAATATATTTATGTCTGTATTCTTTATTACCTTGATTTGAAAGCTATAGACTCCATATTTGGAACTTTTTATACCTTTATAAAACATAAGTTTGCTGTTTCCTAAAATGTTGGATTCTGCTGTATCAATCTGCAGAGCGGGCTGATCTGCATGTGCTTGCTGCTGGATAGTTAGTTGTTATTTTGAGCTCGTCAGGAGTGGTTGTGCCAAGACAGCATCCTTCAAGTGTTGATAATCATGTAGGTAACCAAGCAGAGATAGCAAAGCAACAAGGTAGTGTTAGAAAGAACGCTGGAAAGTTGAGCTGGTCAGAAAGGCATCACAAACGATAGCGAGGACTAGCAGAAACTTAGGTGTTCAAAGAACAATTTTTTTATTTAATGGATGCACTTGGTGCTGGGAATGCAGATAAAATTAGTGCAAGTTGATAAATGTTAATGAGTCACCTCTTATCGTAAAAAAACTCCGGATAGCTCAGTCCTTAATAGGTGGAGGCATAAACTTTCAACCAACACTCTTTCTCGTTACCACAAGGATTGGTTACATCAAGTAAAACTCATGTAATCAGGCAACAGTTTGTTTATTTCAGAAAACATCAAATTTCCACAGTTTTTTTATTAGCGTTTACAAAATGGCAGCTCTGTGCTAACCTCGAACGAAAACATAACAATTACTCTAAAATTTTGTAAGATGGTGTCCGGTCAGCCACCTCGTCTAACACTTTGAATCCTACATGTAAACATATGTTTAATGCTATGTTCGCATAGCCGCCAGATTCAAACCAATAACTTCCTACTCGATTCCTGCTCCCCCTCGCCAATTTCTTACCCAACTGAATACTATAAATAGAACAAAGCTCTCGCCCAAAGAGAACAGGTGTGCGCTCACTTGCGAGCACAACTGGTTGCCATGGTAACAGACATGGTAGCTAAAAGCACAGCTCAGCTGAGTGATACAGCAAGATAGAAACTATTGAAAACGAACAAATGTACTTTAAATTAATATGGAAAATGTTACAACTATTACATTTACCAATTTTATGATGAAATAACACATAAAATAAACGTAAAATTGTTGATTGGGGACAAAAACTGCAAACAGCAGGGACTAATTCCACGGTACAATATTCTAAGCAGACAAAGATAAAAGCTGACCAACACGCGTCAATTATCTACGTCACTGGGAAATTCCATGAAGCTGATGATTTGACAGCAACGTCGGCATCAGAAATCCTACAGCATGGAGAAGCTTGCAACACAAGAAGCTACCCACTTCACCAGGAAAATTTAATAAACTACTAAAAATTGCGAAAACTCAAAAATGTTATACAAACAAAAATAAATTAAAATTCTGCTGTGGTCAATTTGAAACCAAATATGCCAGGAAACTAAACGAAGGACTCTACTGTAAAATTCCCAACTATTTTATTCATAAATTTTGAAAACTGAATTTAAATTACTCATGTCCCCAAATACTAAGTTGTTGAATTCTGACTGGATTTATTTACTTGGACATACTCCATTGCGAAATAAATGACTGTTAAAAGAAAACTAAAAATAATACAAGAAAACATAAATAAGCAGAGTATGCTTTAGTCATCAGGATACATACACAACATGAAATTCCAAAACTGGAATCTGGTCAGATAAAAACAATGAACAGACAGAAAATAAAGGAAAAACAAGAATATAAAAATAGCTAAGTTGACATGCGACACAACGATGAGACGAGACAAAAACACAAACAGAAAAACAACAAAACAACGATGAGACTAAACAAAACACAAAGTTGTTAAATTCTGCTGTATCATTCCGAACACCTGATGACGCAACACTGAGTAATACATACAACCTGTATTTAAAGATTTAAATTGAAATAAGAGAAAAAAATATATGTTTTATACAAATTTAAATAAGTTAGGGGGAAAGTGTCAGCACACTTCACATTAAAGTAACAGACCGTAACTGATTTAATATTTTTGATACACTCTGTGAGGCTCGACTCTTCTATCAGTGAAAACATTCTTTCAAGGCATGCCTAGTTATCAAAGCCTAATATGTTACGACTGAGAATAAGGAAACTGTTTATTTGGTAGATGATAATCTGTTGTAAAATGTAACGTTTGGAAAACATCTGAAGTAGGAAGCAGTCAATTTAAAGAAAAGCAACATAGCCACGCTCTTATTTCATTAAATATCCGAGAGTACATCACAAGTAAGTGTCTTATGGGGGATGGAGCGCCAAAGCAGAGAATTATCACAATTTTCGACATAAATATTTTTCCCTCACTTATTATACAAAATAAAGGCTTGACAATCCATAGATGACACTTTTGTACACCTTCATACTTTATTACATAGCCACAGAGCTGATGGCAGATAAGAAAAATGTTACTTGTTCCTATCTGCCATCACTACTCCAAAAATATGACAGTCTGCGACTATGTAGTGATGTATTAAATTGTACAATAGTATCATTTCTGGATTGTCAAACCTTGATTTTCGATGATAAGCGAGGGTAAAAAGTTTTTTCGAAAATTGTGAAAATCCCCTGCTTTGGCACTTGATCCCCCTTAAGGTCCCGCTAAGCAATCCATGGCAGTTCAGAATATAAATTAAACAACAGACATTGGGTGATATGGATTAAAGAAGACATATTCAGCGATTTACTATTATACTTATTCTTATGCGACTTTAAATAGTGAAAATATAATTTAATTTGTGAGAAGTATTGTTTGAATTTTATTGTATGTTTTCATCTTTGTGCTATTTAATCATGTCACTACTTTCCCAGAAACGTTGGTTAAAAAACTGTTGTTTTTAGCCATTTTTAAAAGGGTTGAGCACTCATGTTTTTAATAACCCTGCTGAATTTTAAAACTCACTGCAAGAAAGTTTAAAGAGTGCATTCTTTTCATAGATATAAAATTACATTAAGTACTTTCATCAAGAAAGATGCTAGTACAACACGCTGCACATTCCGAGTGCAGGTACACAGGCTCCTTAAGGTTGTATCCATCTAATGAAGCAAACATTTTCTAAACTGACTAGTTGGGAGGGTTACTACTGAAAATTTATCTTTTAGAAGCATTACAATTTACGATATTGTATTTATTTTTGTACATGTTACATGGTGTCCATTAAAAGGTAAGGGTACAAGTATTAACTTAAATTTTATATCATTAGCTGCTGCTAATTATGGTGCAGTTATTTAGATATGCTCCAGAAAAATGCAGGTAAGACTGGATTTTCTATAGGTAAAGGCACTGAACTAGCTTGCAAACTTTCTATTGTTTGCGCACCCTCTGTCTAAATCTTATCAGTGACCCTATAATTATTTGATCTAATAATATTAAGGAATACTGCACATTTCACCAGCCTTTTAGATGTCACACAGTGTAATTTTCCTGCTTAGAAAGATTGTAGAAATGCTCCTTTAACTGGTTTCATCATTATGGAATGAACAAATGTAACAGAGCAGTTACTTGACAAAAACTACCATTTGAACATGAAAACTTATTTTAATTTAAATGCTATTTGCAAATAGACTACATTGGAATACGTTGTATGCCTGTTAAAGTAAGTGTCTCTCTGGCCTGAGGTACACTAGAGAGAGAATGTTAATAAGGGTACCATTTCAGCAAATATTAAGCTGAGGAAAGAAGCACAAAACTCTTAAGTGTTAAGTGTTTGGCAGGGTACAATCTCATGACAGTGAATACTTACTCTTCCCATCTTTGTTGATGAGGAACACCTTGACACTTGGAAGAAACAACACACTGCCACTGGTTCAAATTGGGTGTTTATTATTCATGTACAAATACATACGTCGCCCACATGATCACTATAATGCAGATATCGCAGACAGACACCTTACGAACGTGAGACGGGACCTACTTAATGAATTGACCAAAGAAGATAATTGTTCTACAGAAATTATTTAGAAAGATTGCATTCTCCCAATTTAGCACTGGTTGACCACTGTGCTGAACACAAGGGAAAGGGGACATGAACCCATACAGTTTGTGGGTCCATGTGCAAGTGTTAGGGCTAAGAGCCAGAGGAAGTACATCAAACAGCTACACTAGACCCTCAATTTTACGAATACTGACGGTTCTATTTATGACATTCGTAAAATCGCTACAATCGTGAAATTGATTGGGGCCCTTACTAAATTTTAAAATTGCATTTTTTCCGCAAAGTATAATCAATGCGGTCCCGATTTTCGTAGCGTTTTGCGGGAAAGACAAGTTATCATTAAAATATAAATTTATAACACAAGACTAACATCTTCCGATTAAAAGGGTACCCCTGAATGGTAAATATGACAGACCTGTGTCCTGAAGAAAAAAAAGAACACCGAGCACAGAGTGTCTTCTCCCGAATACAGAGTCTGACACTCGTATTGTTTCACACGAAAAATGGCAAATAATAACTGAAGTTTAAATTTATATCAATACAGACATCTTCAGATTAAAATCACACCTACGAACGATCGATACGACCAACTGACGTCATGTAAAAAAAAAAATAAAACACCAAGCATGGATGCCTGCTCGCGATCATGTAGTCTTGATGTTTGTAGCATTGCGTGTAAAAATAAACTTTAAAAGGTTTACAAGACTTTTATCAAAAGAAACTAAAATTAGTGTCGCACGCAACATTTTTTCGGAGGCCACGAGGCTGCTGTACTGTCCTTTGCAACATGAAAATAATAGATAAAAAAATCAAGTGAAGTTTGAATACAAGCCTTTGTGCTGGACTACGTTCGGTACTTGTGCCCTTTTAACGACGGAATGCCACTGCAAGAATCAAGTTAATGCAAAAACAGGGCCGTCAACCAGTCCAAACTTAGTCACTTATGCCGTTATTACCCGTTGCCCAGTCGTGTTAACTTTCAAACGCTCGCCTGGCTGATGTGTAGTGCTGATAACGCGTCCCCCTTCTTTCTCTTTCTTTTTTTCACTTAGATTGCAGTCACTCATGCACACACACACTCCGCCACGGTGCAATACTATCTACCAGACAAAGGTTAACATACACCTGCATCATGGCCAATGTTTTTGACCACAGCGTCTGTGCCAGAAATCCTACAACCTGGAGAAAAGTAGTTTCTCATTTCACCAGGAAAATTTAGTAAACTACTAAAAACTGCCAAAACTCGAAAAATAATATACAAGACGTGATTGTCTTTTTCAGTGGTTGGGTGTAGGTAGAGGTGGGAGTACGAAAAATCTTGTTGTGCACACTGTAATGGATATTACCTTTGCAGGCATTATATAAGTGTGAAAGTGAGCTGATAATGGTTAGTGGAAGGGGAAGGTTTCAGGTTATTTTTCTGCCAAGGGGGTGAGGATATATATTGACTCTTCCCGGGAAACACGTTGCCAGTTGTTTCCTACGCTGATGTTTGGAAGGTACATGGGGGAAAGGGTGGGGGTGGAGGGGTGAACTGCCGGCCGTGAGACAAGCCAAGCCTGTAACTCTAGCTTTCATCGTCTTGTTATCTACGAAGAGTAAGCTTTTGCTGCTTTATTATAAAGAAATGCGGGGTAGACAAACTGTGTAATGTACATAGTAGTGCTCACCGGCCAAACCTTGCTCTCTGAAGTGCGCCGTCATATTTTCGAACAGCATTAACTTTCAATTTTTTTATTTTAATTTTTGCGATTTTTTTGACGGTTCCCGAGAGTATATTCGTAAATCGCTACCTTCGTAAAATCGGTTTTCTAGTATGACTAAAGCTATGCACACAGTTTTTTTTATCAATATTTTGTAGATCCTAATTAAAAACAAATTTTGCAAACCAGTCGCATGAAATTATTAAATATTGTTTTTATGAATTAGTCCAATTATTTCATAGCCAACAATTATGTACTGTAATTTTGGCTTGTTACCGACTTTAACCAAATTTATTTAAGACGAAAACCAGCCAAAATTAAATACAGTCAGCCTGCCTTATCCGTGGACTTCATATCCGTGGTTTTCACCAAACGCGGTTGGAAATTGAGGAAAAAATTTTTAATATAAATATGAAATTCTTAAGAATTTGTAGTTTCGCACGCGTCGTGCACTGTCTGCTGCAAAAACTACTAGCACATCGCTCACTGTGCACGAGAGCAGCTAGTCTCGTGTTGTCAGCTCCTGTTATCTGCTTCTTTACACAATGTGCTAGGTGCGCGCGGTATTCGTTAGTATGATGCGGTACAGGCGGCGGCGGTACTTCACTCGCATAATATATCCTGTCACTCGCTGCACGCGTCCACAACAAAATGGTTTGATATCTCCCACGGGCCACATTGCCTGCTCGCAAACTGCGTCCACACAGAACACACACATGCATTTAATTACACTGTCTTGTTTGCCCGATTGCTACCCGCACATAAGGCACGGCATTGAAGTGCATGTACAGCGAGCAACTAGAGATGATTCCGTGGCCTGCAGCGCAATGTTTCCTAAAAATAAAAACTGTAGCAATCCACAACTGAAGAGAGCTTGCAAAGTTATTAGTTTCACTGAAAAAACTAAAATGCTACATTTAATAAAAGACAACATGTCTGTAGCAAAAGTTGGCCGCAGGTACGGGAGGATAAAAGAATGTACAATTTGTACGTCACGAAATAAAGCACGACAAATAAGATCAAATGTTAGTACTGCACTGAAAACTGCAGAAAAAATCGCACCAAGTTAATTTTAGTGTAATCAGTGGCGCTGTATTAAAATTAAAACAGCTAAAACTTTGTTCTTATTCATGTTTACAGAGGTTTAAAATTTTTCATTTATAAGTGGGGAAAAAAATTGTACTAAGTCTATTTTAGTGTGATCAGTGATGCCGTGTTAAAAATTAAACTGCTAACATCCTTAAGGTGGCCGCCTGCTGAAAAATATGTTTGTATGTGCGAGGTGTAAATTGAAGATGCGCTACGAGCGACGTCAGCCGGCACATGTATTGCGATGTCGCCTCTACCCCTACAGTTGTAAACACGCGCGTGCAGTGGTCCCGCCGTAACAATTGTATTGTGGAACTTTAAACGGTGCCACTATCATTTTATTGAACGCGTCGCTGTAGCAAAGTCCAATGTACTCGTAAATCTCAATTTCGTACAAATCCATTACATATAACTTGCGAAACAACCATGTGAAAAAGCCGATTTTAGCCAAGTTAGAGGGCTATAACTCCGAACACTCTGCATGCAGTTTGAGCACCATCCAGGTGTCCGCCTATAGAGGAGTCCTCGATTGGCGCATTGACAGCGTTGCAGCGTGTCATGCATATTATTTTTTACGCAAAACCGCTTAACTTATTCATATTATATTTGTCTGCGAACAGAACACACACTCAAAACTCTGCTTCTATGTTTTCAAACATTCAGCACGCTTGTAAGGAACATGATTTCCAGGCCTCTCAAAATTACTAAGGCCGTGTCTCAATTCACCCAAAAAGAGTTCTTTTGTGCTCTCGCTTTCGCAAATACATCACAACTACATCAGAGACAGCACTCTATACCTGTCTCAATTGTTTGCCGAGAAAGTTGACATTCATGTTTAAAAGGTTTTTATATTACAAAATTTTTGTTTTTTTACAGTATTTAACACAAAGAATGCCGCACAGAAAACACACAAACTGGTTAATCACTACATTGATAATAATGAGTTTACTGTATATGTAAAGAGGGCAACATGTCAAGAATGTCTGTAAGCTTAATAAAACTGTTAGAAAACCTTTGTTAAGGTTATTTTATTGTAATAATGTACTAACTAAAGAACACTGCACTTCATGCAAAAGACCATAAGAAAAATTTCAACTATTAATACCTTAAACAAAAATGTTGAAGTAAATGACAAATTACTTTTTATGTAAAACATGCCTTTTTTGAATCATAATATATTTAATACATATTTCACAAACATTTTCTCCACTTCCGAATCGACGGAATACATTTATATTAGTATCCGTCTATTTGTGAGGGCCAATTTGCAAAAAAAAATACTTTTTTTCAGAAATGTAGAATCCACTGTGTTAGGCAGGCTGTTTTTGAGCTATCAAAACTGCTGAAATACAAAAGAAATACATATTGGTCAATACAAATCTTGGGAAGTAAACTTACTTGCTTGCTTTACACCTCTTAGAAATGGGGATTCTTCTTGGAAACAGCCCAGGAAGTAGAAAAAAATGTACAAGGTCAAAAACCCAAACAATGCCAGGGTCATCAACTGCTACACACAAAAGCACAGTGTCCATAGAGAAAGTGAAAAAAAATAAAAGCACAGTGTCCATAGAGAAAGTGAAAAAATTTTGGACAACACTTAACATTTAGGTCTTTGGCAAGGGGAGACATGATGTGAGTATAGAGAAGTGCCAGAATGAAAAGGCGGGGAAAAAGAGAGGTCCTAAGAAAACCTGCCGATCAGCAGCATCATCCAACATAATTCCCTCAAGCGAAAATCAGGGGGAATTGAACCCAGATCATCTTGGCGGGAGGCCCATTTTATAGCCATTGCTCCAATTGTGACCCCTGAAGTTTGCAGACAACTATGCACAAGACAAACAATTGATATACTTAAGGAGTATTTTTTCCGCCATTTTTAAAGCTGACATTCCGAATTCCGGGCTCCTTTCGAATCCCAAAAGTTCTTCCTTATCGAGTAAAAAATTATATTCTAAAAAAATGTGGAAATAGTTACTAGTGGCCTTCAGACGCTGCAGCAGACGCACCCTTAATTGTAACAGTGTTGGTAAGTTTCATGTTGCCCAGATATAACTGTAATTTTGGAAAACTAAATAAATACTTGCTGAAAAAAAAAAGAGTGCAATCACTCTTGAGGCTTTTTCTAGCAGAAGTCGAGTAAATAGACCAACAGTGCTGAGTCTGTTGAATGTGCGAGTATATACATTCACTTAACACAATAATTCACATTTTCCATAAATATTAAAACTAATAACATAACAAATCAGTTTAAAAATTAGAATTTAAAATCATCTCGCTGAATGCATTGAAAGATGTTTTCTATATCAAAGATTTTAAAAAATCGCTTTTACAAAATAAAATTAGCCATCACTCAGACCTCAAAACAGCTTGGTGAAGATGTTAGCATAAACACTACATCTACAATGTCACCAGGCAGGCCAACAGGTACAAAAATATGGTAATCTCACTTACTTACGCAAAAGTTTGCTATAGGAGCTTTTGTTCCGGAGGTAAATTTGAAGTTCATTAAAATAAAACTGCATACACTTTAACCATAACAATTATATGAAAAGGTAATTTTTTTTACTTTATTACATACATGAAACATTCTAATGCGCAGAAAAATGTGGATGACTAAGACTTCATCATGATTGTGTGCAGACATAGCTAAGAAAAATAGTACATACTTCTTTTGTTCCTACCTATGTCTACATTAGTACATTATGTAATTTTAATGAAACAGATAAAATTTTGATACGTATGACAATATTTTACCTATTACAGAGACTGTTATGTTATCTATTAACAAATCACTTAAATTGAAACAATTCTAATATTGGTTTTATTTCTGAAGCCAATAATATTAATCAGCTTATTCTTTTTCATACTGGCCTATTTCCATATAGAAACACTTCGTGATTTGAAAGAGATATGTTGTACTTTAACCGAGATCATTAATGATAACCAGGAATGAAACTATTGCCCCATTGGAGATTTTTCATAATTTTCTGACAAGTGTTCAGATAACAGTGGTGTTTTGAATCTTATTTCCACATTCATATTGAGATTAAAATTACTTATGCAAACACTGAGTTATTGTTATCTTCATATTATATTTTAACACATTTTTACTACTTACTTCCTGTAGACTAATATCATTGAGTGAGCATTTTCATGTGTAGCTGAAAATTTGTTTGACCTGTGAGGTTTGGGAACTTACATCAGTGAATGATACCTTCTTTACATGGTCAAATTCTGCACATTATAATTTGTATTTGTGTAGATTATGAGTAATTTGCTGGAACATTATTATATTTTAATGAAATGCCAATGTTGCTCCATTATCCCTTACGAGTTAGTTTCCCTTTACGTTCGGGGCACGGAAATGGGGAACCTGATAAGTAGAGCATAACACATATGTCTAACACCTCATCGCCTCTAGGCGTGAAAGGCTAAACTAGTGTGCAGTGTTTTCATAGAATGTGTCTTTCAATGGGACTTCAAGCGATGATCCTGTTGTTTTATTTGTGGAAAGTTTATGGTAATGTCCAATGCAGGTTTCTATGCCTTAGTTTTACGATTATGATCAATATTTTCTCAGCTAGAGCAACGTGAAAAATACATTTTTAGCACTTTTGAGGAGCTTGGGAATCATATTTTTAATAAAAAATTGGATGGCATTTTTTAAATTATAGGGACACAGTTTCAAGTTTGTCTTATTTTAAAAGATATACGCATTGGAAACATTTTTAATAGTTACACAAGAAAAAATACTTTCCATACCATGTTACAGCACGACTCGTGTGTCTAGTCCACTAACTCTTAAGAGAGTTCACACTTCATGACAAATCACATTCTTAGAAAATGCACTGTGCTAAGGGCGATGTAAAAATGTTTTTCTTTCTTAAATATTTGTTTACAGTTCCATACAACAATATGTCTGACCGTCAAAGCACTTTTCAAATGAGTCATTTTACATGTAAACAAAATTGAAATGTGCTTTTTGGAGCATGATTAACTTACTTCCAAAAAAACTACTACCCAGAATCTTCTCAAAAAATCCCTTAAGAAAAGATTTACAAAAGCTAAGAGATTAGGCCCTATGTATGTTATCTGAAAGAACAGACTAATTTCTCCAATACAGAAATACAAAAAAAAATCTTAAAATCCATTCAGCATAAGTATGAATGATTGTATACTTGTGTTGGTGTCACTGTAGGCTGTCTACCAATAGTTCACCCATTACTCATTTGGAAAAAGACTTTCAAACTTGGTCATAATATGCCTGTAACAAACAAACATTTAAACATAGTTACAACACTTGCCAAAGTTACTTCTCTCATCACACATCATGAAAACAAATATTCCTACATCAGCTCACTCAGTTTATCAAATATCACAGTACTAAACTGCCCAATACCGTAAAATACATGAGAAAAAATTAAATGTTAAAACGCTTAAACAAAAATTTTAAATTCAAATGTCTTTAAGAAGCACATTTTCAATTCAAAGTAAAAAACTTTTTAATGCATGTGTTATAGCTAGGAGTAACTTTAATTTCAGAATCGCATCATACAATAGTAGCAGACTGCCATTGCAGACAAGTGAAAATTGCAGAATATACTTCCAAACAAACAATTAGTAAATACACGCTGATGGAGGTGAACATGTGGAATAGAAAACAGTATGAAATGAACTCAGCAGTCAAATGCCTATTTGAATACTTTCCATGTTGTTAAACTGTATTCTAGGTTACAAACCATAAAAGGAGTACATTTTGATGCTTAAAAACAAATTTAATTCTTACGTGTATATATATGTATGTGTGCCCATTAAGGTAAACCACCCTGCAGCAGTATTCTGTGACCCATTACCTGTGAGATACCGATAGCTAACAGCTGTTAACATGAACTTTTGTTACCAGTTTAAAAACATGATTCTGTAATGTCCGAGTCCTTACAATTTCTGTACCTTGTCTAAATTCCTAGCTAAAGAAGCGACATTTAATGGAAAAATATAGTTATCCTGTGAGGGGAGCGAGACCCATTGCTGACATGTCAAATCGTGCCATGTCGTGAACGTCTGTTACTGATTTTAATACATCTATGCACACTTAATGTAAAATAAATAAATTTGATTCTAAGTAAGCAAAATCAGGTGCACTATAACATCTACCCAATATTACTTTGGCACATGTGAATGGATCTGCAAGTCCATGTCTTTGCACTACTGTTGTTGGATTGTGATAACCTCAAATACATAACCTCGAAAGTTGAAACCACAGTACATAACTGAAAAAGCATACTTGATGCAAGAAAGGTACTTTAAATTAAAATAAATTTGGATAGCATTTTAAATGAATCATAATGTAAATTTATTTCAATACAATAGTATTTTTTAACACAATAAAATATTTTCTGAACATTAGGCCTACTTATTTTTTCTACTGTTCATTATCTTAGAGGGAAGTGGTTACTTTAGCGCAGGTTCAATCCCAATTGCTTCCAAAATTTTTAATTTATTTATTTTCATTTTGTTAGATGTATCTGCATAAAAATATTACAATTATCTATTGAAAATAAACTTCAATAACATATTGTGAACTAACATATAATTGATTGAAAACTGTGTGTGCATACAGTCGTGGGAAAATATGAACAGTAAGTTTGTTATTTATTATTTTAACAATATTAACTGCATTCATTTGTTTTTTTGTTTGTTTTTAATTCATACTTCAGTGTGTTGTTAATGTTAAATGAACACAATTTTGTTAACATTAGATGTTGCAACGAAGTATAACAATTACTGGTTATAAATATTTTATACACAGAACCAAAAATAAACGTTTTGCAACAATTTACGTATTAAAGTAATTGGTAGGATTAATCTACCCTACTATGTGATAGTAATGCTACATACTATAGTGCCAGAAATACGTTAGAGAAGAGAGGGGGCACAAATGGACAGGGGGTACATGTGGACAGTTTGAATTTCCCGCCACATAACAAATGAATGTAGATTAAACTGTTATGTTTGGACAAGGTCATTGCAAAACACTCGTTAATAGCAGACTGAAACAGATTTATTAATCACTCCAATGATTACATTGTTCAACAGTAGTGCCAACTTTACATAGCATAACTTCTCTGTTGACACCTACAATTTACCTTTGTATAGATCGAAATTGCCTTACAACACCTTCCCCCAATTTCGACAGTCCTAATCCAAAAACATACGTCTTGAATTTACAATAAGGAACCTGTTTGGTTAAACAATCACTAATTTGGTTATTAGTATCTACATATACTAGTGTAACTACCTTGTCTTGTACAAGATCCCTAATGTAATGATACTTCACATGAAAACCTATGCTTTGAATGTTTTGTTTCTAATGTACATGACATTTTAATACACAATTGATTGTCTTCATATATAACTATCCCTATATCACTGATAGCAAGTAGTTCACACAGAATCTTTTTCACAAACACACACTCAGCGGATGCAGTGGCCAATGCTACATATTCTGCCTCTGTGCTCGATAAACTGACACTGTTCTGCTTTTTACATTTCCAAATTACATTATTTCCATATACTCTAATAAAGTATCATTATACACTTTATCTATCTTTACTATCATTTGCATAATCAGCATCTACATATGACTCTACTATGTTGCAATCATTTTTAGTGAATGATTTAGCTTAATTCTGGTCGAGAACCTAACATGATATAAATTAAGTTCTCTATATGGCACATCACTATCACATATTTCTGATGGTTGCAGATCAATTTTCAATTCCATTAGTAAGTCTGAATATCGACAATTTGTCATATTGAACCTATCCAATACCTCCTTTATCAACTTGGTCTGACTAATGTACATACATGTATCATTACAGCTTATTTCTAGTCCTAGGAAATTGAAGTCCCTCGTTCCTTCGTTCATTTCTTTCATGTCAAACTTTTCTTTTAAATGCCTTCTTATGTCACCTATTATTTCTTTATCATCTGAATATATCATTTGGTCATCTACATACACTACAATGTATAAACCCCTTTGAAGAAATAAACAAGGATCAGATTCAGATCTCCTACATCCCATTCTAGACAATTCATTACTCAAAGTCTCATACCAACACCTGGGTGATTGTTTAAGTCCATATAAGGCCCTTTTTAATTTACAAACAAGGTTTTTTTTACTAGACACTTTAACACCCTCTGATATATTAATGAAAACAGAGTCCTTCAATTCCCCATACCAAAAAGCACTTTTTACATCTAACTGCTCTATAATCCAATCCAATTTTACAGCCAAAGACAAAAGAATCTGAATAGTTGGCATTCGAGCCACAGGAGCAAAAATATTTTCCTCAGTGTTTAAGTCCTGAAAACAACCCCTAGCAACCAACCTTGCCTTTTTAACATTCTTTCCTTGTACTTCTTTTTCTGTAAATATCAATTTAGAGTCTATTACTTTTTCATCCTTAGGTTTTTCGACTAGTTCCCACGTATTATTTATATCAAGTGCATGTAACTCTTATTGCATAGCTTTTTCCCACAAAAACCTGTCTGGACTATTTGGTATATCTGACACTTTCACAGGGATATTAGAGTCAAGTATACCTACTGCACCTAAAGCTATATGTGAAACAAAATCATTAGAGGTTATGTAATCTTTCTGCCAGACTGGAGGTACCCTATTCCTTTTTGATCATCTAACCTCTTCCACTTCTTTTTCATTTGATTCACTTGAATTACTGTTATTTTGATCACTACTAGGTTCTTCAACCTTTTCCTCCAAATCTTCTATTATACATTCTTAACACTCTCAATGTCTACTACCCGAGGATAATCTCCAAAAACTTTACATCCTGTGACAGAATGATTTTTCTTGTGTTTGGATAAAAAAATCTGTATGCATTTGATGCATACCCCACCATGTATACCTCACTACTTCTTTTATCAAGTTTTCCTAGCGATGGGCGGTTGTCTTTAATAAAAGTTCTACTTCCAAACAACCTTATTTTGTTATAATCTACCTTCTGCCCATACCAGGTCTCTACAGGTATATGACCATCATACCAAGGGATCCTATTGTACAAATATGCTGCTGTCCTCACAGCCTCCCCCACAGATATTTTGGCAGATCCCCTATCAAACACCGGGATTTCTCTAACAAGGTTTGATTCATTCTCTCACTTAAACCATTTAGCTGAGGAGTATAAGCAGGAGTGTACTCCAATTGAATCCCCTTCTTATAACACCACCTTCTAAAACTTGAGGAACAAAACTCACCCCCATTGTCACACCGTATCCGTAACTCCTTATAATTTTCTACTGAAAATTGTCTCTCTGTTGTTATTGACATAATGTTTCAAATTAACACTGGCTTCATCTTTAGTCTTTAAAAGAAACACCATACAAAATCCTGAATATGTATCTGTTATGGTCTGAAAATAATTATAACCCTAACAAGTAGGTTTAATGGGACCTTACAAATCACTGCAAATTATTTGTAAACAATATTTCCCTTTCGGACAGACATACTTAAAATGTTGCCTGAACAACTTACTCTTGTTTTGCATTCTTTTATCCCTTCCATGCCTTTTATGCTTGTCACAGTTCCTAACTTTCTCATGGCCTCTAAACCAGGGTGTCCTAACCTCTCATGCCAGGTTATTTGGGAATACAGTTCCTTGTTCCCTAATTGATTTCCCCAGCTGAGCAAGCCAACTCAATAAGATAGAGTTTACCCACTCTGTATCCTACAAGGTCAACCTGTTTTGACTTATTTCTTACTTCCATTTTTTCATAATTAAAAGTAGTTTGATATCCCGCTTCACATACCTTTGAAATTGCCAACAAATTATATCTTAAGTTACTAACAATCAACACATTTGTTAATGTACGCTTATCAAACACAATATCACCTCTTTCTGTTGCAATAAGTGTCTTACTTCCATCCGCTACTAAAATAGCAACTGGTTCATCTGATGTTTTAATGTTTGACATACATGGTCTATACTTCTCACTAACCATGTAGTCTGATGCTCCAGAATCACAAACTAAATTAACCACATTAAGATGTTCATTGTCACTCAGCAAAGAGGTTGACGCGGTAAATTAAAGATCATCACTCACCGTTTCTGCTGCAACAAATCCCCTGTGCATATCTCGTCTACGGCCAATCTTACCACCAGCTTTCTGTTTCCACTTCGGACAATTCCTCTTAAAATGCCCCTTCTCACCACACTCGTACCGCGTCACCTTCGACCACCGCGCTGCAAACGAACAGTCAGGCTCTGGTGTTGATGATGACAGCTCTCCCTCCAGCATGCGAAGTTCTGCGTCGAGAAGTCGTCCCTTCACAAACTCAAAGCTGATATTCGTAGTCATTGTCTCAATGGCTGTGATTACGCTGTCGTACTTATCCGGCATCGTCAGTAGTAGGTAACACACCTTGTCAGTCTCAACTAAGACAGCACCTAAAGCTTCTAATTCACGAAGTAATGTTTCTACCTCAAGGAAAAGGTCTTGCAGCTCTCCCTTTCCAAACTTCAACTTCAAAAGCTTTTTCATAACAAACAATTTAGAAATTGGGCTCTTTCATGCAAACACATTCCTTAATGAACCCATCATATCCTTCGCTGATGTCGCCCCTTTTATTATCTCCAAGTGCTTGTCCGACACACATTGAGCAATGACCCATTTCGCCTTCTTGTCACGACCTTCGTACTGCTTCTTATCTTCAGCTGATATGTTTCGCTGCATCAGAAATACTAATGACATCAATTACTCCTTTTTCCAAAAACGTCTCAACTCTCCACAACTAGTTGGAGAAATTATTGCTTGCGAGTTGCGGAATACCGATAAACGATACAGGAATCATGATGTCCTGTAAATGCACGCACTCGCGAACACACAAAAAACTTGCTAGCAATCCGACCACCGCAACTATGGTTGTGCTATGCATTTCAGCTCACAATCAAATAGTCCTGACGACATACAAGGCTAACTGGGCTGGGCCCATAACCTATGTTATGTTTGGACAAGGTTATTGCAAAACACTCGTTAACAGCAGACTGAGACCGATTTAATAATCACTCCAATGATTACATTGTTCGACAGTAGTGCCAACTTCACATAGCATAACTTCTCTATTAACACCTACAATTTCCCTTCGTATAGGTTGAAATTGCCTTACAACATAAACTATGTTAGCGGGTCAGCACTAGTGTATTGTATTTCCCTGGAAAATGTGGTTCTGCTCAGTCACATGGCGCTAAAGGTAAGAATATTTTTCAGTTTTTTTTTTGGTGAAAAGTGAAGATATTTAGTTCATTTGTACTATTTTACAATTTTTTTAGTTCTGCAAAATTGGAACATACCAAAAGAGTAACATCTAATCTGCATTTCAATGGGTAGAACACTACAGATAAATGACCTAAAAAAGTTAAGGAGGATGTAAACTTTTAACTACAAATGGGGCACATGTGGACATCGTTGGGGGGTACATGTGGACAAGTCAACATTTTCATTGATTTTGTCATTTTAAAATCTTAACATCAAATAAACATACAGATAACTTTTACAATGTTTTGGTACATTTTTTAAACAACTTTTTATTAGTACAATCAATGTTTATATTTGTTCTAAGTAGCTAAATAAAAAACTAATAAAAAAGTATTTTTTTAGCGTGGTCAGAACATACGTCAGAAAAACTCAGAAGGCTGACATTTCTGAGGATGCTGTAGGGCAAGATATCGAGGACGTCAGAAATGGTAATCGTTCAAAGTGTGATTGTTATGTGAAAAAGCTTGTCTATGAACTTCCGACTAAGTGGGAGAGTGAAAAATTTGGAAATATTGAATGGTTAAAATGTTTTATGAATCATAATAAATATAAACTAAGTCTAAGGAAGCCAGAGAACACCAGCCTCGCTAAAAATATAAACTACAATATAGAAAATGTTGAGTTATATTTTAATAACCTGAAGAGAGTCTTTGACAAACATAACTTTACCAGCGACAGGATAATAAATATTGACGAGTCTGGTGTCACTATGGTTTTGCAGGCTCCGAAGGCTGTAGCTCCGACTGGAGTTCAGCAAGTGGGTCAGAATGTTTTGGCAGAACGAGAGCTTTTAATATTTTGTGGAAATAGAAAAGCTTCTGGTAACACACTTCCACCTGCTTATGTGTTTCCAAGAGTCCACTATAAGGATTCTTTCCTTATTGGAGCACTGTCTGGTTGGATGTCGCAAGAAGTGTCCTTTGAAATAATCAAACATGTTCAAAAGAACACTGCATCTGTGAAAGACAAGCCAATCCTAATTGTGATGGATAATCACAAAACACACATTAGCTTAGACATCATTCTGTTTTGCCGAGAGAATGAGAAAGTGCTCCACACATTTCCACCTCACACCAACCAACGCTTGCAACCTTTTGACGTAGCGTTCGGGCCTTTTAAGAGCCACTGCAAAACGTCATTTAACAAGTGGCTGTCCCAAAATCCCGGAATGACAATTCCAATCAAGCAAATAGCTTATCAGACTTCAAAAGCTTACGATGAAGCATTTTCAAGAAAGAACATTATTTCTGGGTTTTCAAAAACAGGAATTATTCCTCTTGACTCTTCTTTATTCAACGATGCTGAATTTCTTAGCAGTCTGCCAATAGAACATCCCACAAGCCTACAAGAAAGTACACAATTCAAAGTAGATTTAATCCAGTTAAACTTGTGACATGTACTAGTAGGTCTAGTGCCCAGACTGGTGGTGTAGGCCTTTGTGATGAAATTGTAGCTGACCAACATCAAGAGAAAAGCAGTGATTCAGACTTGTGTATTAACCAAGTTGAACTAGAAAAGAAAGCATATCCTTCACAATGTACAGATGGACTTGCATCCCCTAAAGTTGAAGGAAAACCTCAAAACCAAAAAGAAGTATTGACACCTGAACAGAGAAGACCATTGCCAAAAGCTGTGCCACAAAAGAAAGCAAACGAGGGAAGACGAAAGGGGAAAACGTGTATCCTGAATGACACTTGAAAAATGAATTTGCTACAGGAAGAATTAAAAGCAAAAAAAAAAAAAAGTTATAGAAGAGTTAAAAAAAAGTGTTCTTTGACTTGCAAGACGAAAATCATAAAAGACAGAAAATGCTTGTCTAAAAGTTGGCCTCAACAAAAAAAAACAAAGACATGATTTATCAAGACATTTCAGAAACAGATGAATATTCCAATGTGCATTTCAGCAAGGAAAGTTCTAGCCCATTAGTGTTAAGGGCTTGGTTCACCATGGAAAAATAGTCGCTCTAACATTTGAACTTTCTGTTGAAATAATATGCAAATGGCATAGAAACAATGCTCCCCACCACTCTGCTGGCCTGTGTATTAGCCGTTGCAATTTCTGAAGGCGCTCAGTCGATGAGAGGCACTCAGATGGGGAGGATGTATTGTCCTCTTATCTCCCTCCTGGTAAACCAATATGCATGTTGTGAGCGCCTTGCTTATCCTTCCCCTCCGCGGGAGCCTACAACCAGGCTGCCTGCAATGTCATGTCAAGTTGCTGTGGAGTTGTCACCTGCCCCAAGCCCATGGTGGCAGTGTCGTGCCTTTGAGCTCTCAGGCCTGTCCGTCACGTGTGTAACCCAACACTGGCTGCCTCTTCACAGTTTCCCATACTTCACTTCTATAATTCCAAGGTGGTACTGAGCACTTTCAAACATCATAAACACTCCATTACACTCATTTGCCACATTTGTAAGGCCAACTGCAGATGCTGTATATTTAGACTTTGTATTCTGATGGTCAAATAATATATTTTCGGTGTAAGAAAATAGGACAATTGTTTCCACACATCAAAAAGTTGCATGTTACAGTTTTTGTCTAGTTATAATGTAAAAGGCAATAAAAATTACCACTACTATAGTCAACATTGATTTCAATTTGTGGGTAATCTAGTGTGATGCCATAAATTCAAAACATTTCCTATTTACCAATTATTTTTAAGTACTAAGAAGGCAAAATTAGGCACAATATTATCCGCTGCATTTTTTAAGCATGCTTCCATTTAACACTTTTCACAACTTTGCATTTTTTTCTTAATAGGCTTACGGTTATCTATTTATTTTTGCCACATTTCGCAACCAGTATGAGTGAAAACAACATGACTGATTTATAAACACAGAAAAACTCTGAATGGCTAATTCACTTGTGTGGCACCATTGCAGTGCGACTTTCGGTTATATACTAAAGAACGGTACCGTATACAATAATGAGTTAACTTTAATACTCATAAAATATTTTAATATGCTTTCAAACAGTTATCATGAAACCTAGCTTGCAGAAGCAAAAACAACAAAAAAAATTTTAACAAGAAGTAAATTTTCTTGTTCACTATTGTCTCATAAACATAAATACAAACACAATGCAAACACAATTTAGGTTTACAAAACAAACACTATCTCGCATTAACAGGACAAAAACCCTGATAGACCATCTTCTTTTAAAATTGACTGCGATATACAGAATTCAGTGTCACTAAAAACTGTAAAAAAAGGTTCTAACTCATCACTTATCTTCCTTTCATCATGACCCAATTCAAGAAATAATTTCTGTTTACCTCCCACTAGTACGAATAAACAATGTTAGCAAAGTAGTTACAAATTCTTGTAACATGTTGTTATACATAAATATAATAATTATTATTTAGAAAACACATCTGCTAGCTGAAAACTATATTTTGCCAAATAAATGCAGAGTTAAGCTTCAGAATAAACTTTTAGGCCTAGACTGAGACTAACAAACACACACAATTACTGACTAAAGCTATTGGCAAAGGACACAGACATAACCTTACAATCAAGCAACATTATCTCGCACTTAAAGTATCTTTTTTAACTTAACAAATACGTCACAATCTCGTTGATAAACAGTTAATCTGACAACTCTGAATTCCGTAGGCAGGGCATAGTTTGATGGTAAATGTTAGACAACATTTACAATGTCTGTCCACACGATGTCATTCTTCACATCGTACATAAATATAATACTTTGTTATTTTACATTATATGACTATATTAAAAATTGTAACTTAAATGTATTCTTTCTTAAACAGATAGTAATGCATGCAAATAGTTTACAAATTAAACCAAACTATGAAATAATTTCACATAACACAGAAATATTTCATAACACGCTTTGGTTTCCAATTTCAGACAAAAATAATGTTGAAAAAACTGTGGTACAAATCTGTATAACACATCATTATTTTTGACAGAGAGCAACATTTTACACAAATTACATAATTTTGTCAATAGATAACAAATGGATTTATTTTATTCTTTTATTTCCCAATTCAGTTTAATATCATGCACTGATGCTTTCCTAAATAAACCAAGCAGTGACAAATAGCTAGGCCCTACACTGTCTTTCCGAAAACTTTTTCCTACAACAATATCTTCAGCTTTGCACAAGGTATGGTTTCTCACTGTAGGTCTACATTTTGCTAAACTGAGGATGTTTACTTAGACATTTCAATTTAACTGGTAATGTTCAACCGTAAAGAACAGAAATCAAAGTAGCATATTTCAGAAATAATAATGTGTATCTAAGATTCCAAATAATTGTTTGTTTCATACATTTGAAAAAAAAAAAAAAAATACTGATATAAACTTACCATTGCTTGAAAAAATACACATAAATTTTTCGACAGGTTGCTGAAATACTTGGAAGAACATTTTGTACCAAGGGACAAAACAATTTTACAAGTTCTTATTTTGGAAAGTGAATAATAATTTTTAAAACAACTAGAACAAATTGTCTCTTGAATTACAAATTAATAATTACAATACCTATTTAAGAAGGGTTGTGCATGAGAAATATTTTTTTGTGTTACAATTGTAGCGCACAGAATTTTTTTTTTTCCAGTTACGTTCCAAAATTATTTAATTTTTCTACTGTACAACATATTATGTCAATATTTTACTATGGGACGCAGTTGGTTTCTGGGCGCCCAAAATGTATTTCGGTTCTCTGATTGGCTTCCTTTATGAAAATAGTCAACTAACTCAGGCAGCAAGTAATGCACTTTATTTTTTTGGGGCATTTGATTATCCCAGAAAACATTGTTTCATCCGTAGCATACACTTCTTTCCACCTCAAAAGCTACGTTTATGTCCGACGTGATGGTGAAGTAGCAAAATCCCTCCAGTATGTCCAAGAAATATATACGTAGTAGCCTAGTTCCAATTTGGCTTTGTTTAGCTGAAGTCATTTCTATTACTCAGCCCTATGTTTATCGCAGGAGGAAATAATTTTAATCTCACTTTTTACAGTATACTAACAAATGATATGAACACAAGACATAATTCATTTTCCCATGTAAAATACAAACTATGCAATTTAAAATGTATAAGTAATTTAATGCTAATATGTTTTACTATTTCACAAATATAACTTATCCTAGTATGCACAAATGTCTTAATTTATTTGACATGGGGTGTTCTAATAATTTATGACCTTCAAGATAACACATCACTGCTCATTACAACATGTACGTATATATGTGTTGTTATGCAGAACAAATTCTATTGCACATTAGCCTATCAAGTTATATTTCATCGAGGACTGAGAAACACATACACACTAAAAAGTCAAGATGCTAATATACTTAAGTAAGAAGAAACTAGACTTAACTAACCTGTCCTCCATAACCACCAATTCTGTAATATTTTCATTATCTCCTGATCATAAGATGTGTATCTTTAATAGATGTATAATTATCAAAGCAATGTAATACAAACACTGCCTTCAGTTACAATACTATTCAAGAATCTTTACTTCAACATGTATCGGAGTAAAACAGAACCATGTTGAATATTACTTTTACGTAACAAGAGTAACAGTTTCAGAATAATGTATGAAAAGATCTCTACAGGCTACTAAAAGAGAAATCAAAAAAGACTTTCAATCTAGTTACCAGATGTCATGAATAGATTATTTTTTAATTATGTTTTTCTTTACTTCTTGACAACAATGTTATTATAAACAGGAGCGCACAGCTATTCTACAATAGGAATTTTGAAACGCTAGGAAAGCCATCCCAGCATTCACATAAAGTGATTTCGGGGAAACCATGAAAACTTAAATCAAAATGGCTGAACCTAGATTCAACTCTGTGTCCTCTCTAATGCGTGTCTAACAAGCTCAGTAAGAAGAATTTTCTGTTATTCGAAATCATGATTCAAATGTGGTATTTGCCTTTATATAAGTACATGCCAGCTCTTAATATTTTCGATTAGTAATGGATTTTGAATTTACTCAAATCACTGCGAACGACAAGAAGTCCGGTGGTCTTCAGTTTACTTCAAGTTCGGAGATAAGGATGCTGTTTTGAAAACTTTATTTCAATTATGACTTTCAAACTCTACAGAATGGAACTATTTTGTTTTCCAAAGGTACCACTATCAAAGGTAATGTACATTTTAAAATATAGCTTTTGAAAAAGACAGTCATCGAGAATATTATTTTATGTACAGTACAGGACTACTTCCATTATAGTAATGAATCGCTCAGCCTTGACAGTTTAATTGCGCTCTCAATCTCGAGGTCCTCATAGTTGAAAAGGGTAATACGAGATGGATATGAAGTACTGCTGGAATGCAGGGGAGGAGGAAAACACGACACAATCGAAAATAAACTGCACCTAGCAACATCAACCAGCACAATGACCACATGTGTAAATCCGGGAGTATCCTTCCGGAGATCGAACCTAGATGGCCTAGGTGGAGTTGTTCTTAGCGCTTTAGTAACATGTGTACTGTACTAACGGTACATAGTAAAAGTGCTATTAATGAAATAACCTTTGCAAGAAAACAAATTTAAAACTAAGCTTCCCAATTTTTTATATTTAAGCAGTGTTTAGAAACATGACTTCAGAGTCTTTCAAAATGGGGAAGAAATAGATTCTCTGATTTCTGTAATATTAAAAATTCTCTGATAGCTGTAATGTTAAATATACCAAACAGAATCATAAACCTCAACTAAAAATATTTGTGGTGGACTTTACTACACACTTTCCATAAATAAAATGTAGGATAACCCCTGAGAGACAAAAAAATAAGAAATTCTAGCATAAATGATAAGCCTGCTTTCCTTAATGGGTGTAAATTAACCATAAAAGTTAAAGTAGTTTACATACATACAGGATTAATCTCGTGATATCTTCTAACATGGTGGACCTATAACAATAAAATCTTTTGATAGTGTACTTTATAAATATTAACTCAGCATTCTATCTCTCCTGCTACATACTATGAAACATAACATGAACCAACAACTTTAAAATCATGTTACCTTACTTAGCTCTAAATGTGTAGAGAGCCTGAACAAACTTTGGAAAATGGTCCCTGAGATTGTCATAAAAAATTTGTTTTTTAAAAACTGAGTAAGGTATCAGCAAAACAAAATACATAAAACTTAAGTCATATTTGATACCATACGTTCATACAGAGTTAGATGAACTTCTGTTTCATGGCTCTTTTATATAGATCATGCGATAAACTTTTGTTTCAAATTCCACTACTATACAACTTTTACACAGCATGAACAAAATACTGAGGCCTACAAGTCTTATAAATTTATTATGTGTACTGAGTTTGATGAAATTCTGAAAAATGGTTTCTTACATAATTTGTGCAATAAAGTATGTTCATACTGCTGCCCTTTTTAAAATTTGAATAAAAAGATTCATTTGACGTATTATTGCATATTACAGTTCTTGGATATTGCTCTGATATTGTGTAATATAACAATGTGTGTAACACTAAACTTTTATAAAACCTCCGACTCAAATACCTTTAAAATATAACATTTATTACATTTATGATTGACTACATACATATAACCAAACAAACCACCGTAACAGATTTAAAAATAGTTTTTTATCGACCAAGCGTAGTCAGGCATTCTGCCAAAGTGCGACAGCAGTCAGCTAGCTGGCCAAGGCTCCGTGTGTACTATGGCTTGTGACGTCACTGCACGTGTCATCAATGTTAAGGATATAGTTGTAAAACTACCCCTGCCCTGGTGGGACTGAAAGAGCTGTCAGTGTATTTAACTTTATAAGTTTTCATTTTCAAACTATAGCATGGGGTAAACCTTACTTTTCATCATGTTTTTTTGTCGTAAATGTTTAGCCTTTATCATGAACTAAGCAAACGAAAATACTGATGCTTGTGTTCTGCCTACTAATTTTATTACATTATGAGCCTGCGGTCTTGGACGAGATGTGTGAATTTATTTTAAGACCTTGTGACCTTTTTTAAGTATCGTACTTTTCCATTTTATTTTTTTTATGTTGTTTTCCAAATTACAAGTAGTTTGTTTAGCTTGTCCACAACTGCCCTCTTAGGTGGCAGTTCTGGACACAGTGTCAACTTTTAGTTAGTAAAATGTTAAATACAGTTTTAAAAACATGAAAATTCAGCAATTAGTGTCCCAAGTAATTAAACCATTTCAAACTAAGTACTATATATTCTTGACATTGAAAAAACATAAAAAAAGGGTAAAAAATGTCCACTTGTGCCCCCCTCCCCTGATCATATTTTCATTGAAACTGTACATGTCATACGTTGCTCACTTATTGCAGAAATACTATACGCCTGCTATCTGTTGTAACTTAGTGAACTGTGTATAATTTTGTGAAGCCCGCAATGTGATTTATCACGATATTAGTGTACATCATGGTATTATTGCAGTATTATTCTATTTCATGCCGTAATTTAATTTAAACTGTTTCATAAACATTGGGTGGATTACAGTATAGATGTACATAGTTCTAAACGTAAATAATAGATAACGAGAAAATTATTACATTTTTTTAAATTCGTAAGTTATCTACAAGGGTGTGAGCTATTAACACAGTTTCTTTATATATTTACAAGTGAATCCTTTATCTTGTATATCTGTGTTAAGTCTTTCTCTTGTTCATGTTTCACTGGCACATTTGGCCAGTTAACAGCATTAATCGTGGTTAGCTGTAGTGATTGGTAACATCAATATGTAACCACACATTGTCAGATCTTCATTTTTCACTGCTATTACAAAATTACGTCCTCGGTACACTACTATAGGTACATCTTGCAAATTTCATAAACGGATCTCTATTGTAACCTTTAGTTTTACAATTCTGAGAAGCAGAATAATTGTTTAACCAGACAAGTCTAAGCTTCCTTGTTTAGAAATATGTACGAATAAAATCATGCATTCTCTTTGAAACAGATTTTTAAAATAGTTCGTGCAAACCACTGCGATCCGATAAGACAAAAATTCAAAATTCCTACATAAGATAATTAGTCTCCCTCGATCCGATCGTAACACTTTCAGGTCAGTCACTGAACACATTTTTGTTTAGTTTAAGCAGATTAACGAAATAAACTTATTTCAATGCTATGCAAAAAAATCAGTTAATGACAAAGTATGTATTTGTGGTACAGCGACAAAGGCCACTTTTTGTGTATCTCACTCCCAAACTGCCATATACCCACTTAAAAACTTTTAAATAAAAGTAATAAATTTTTATGTAAAACGTATTGTTACAAGTTTGAGAGCACAAACTTTATATGTGGGCAATTCCCATGAGTTCTTTGGGATAGAGGTCTTATAATTACAAATAAAAGAGTTAAATTAAGTACTGGATTTAATAGCTCACAAAGCTACGAAATACACAAAACAGTAATCAACTAGAACTCTCACAACACAATTAGTTATGCACACAATTAC